>BLKR01003099.1:0-120000 GCA_011170035.1 Teleogryllus occipitalis
CGATCTGTCCTTCCTCTTCCTTGTCCTATCCTCTCCCCTTACACACACACTTACACTAACATGCACTACACTAGCACATATTCCGGATGACCGGTCGGGAAGTTAGAGCTTGTCCCGACTGGGGCGGTGCCCCGCTGGTGGGAGAGTCCTGGTTAGGGGGAGGCCCCACTAGCCGACGGTAGGTCGGCGCCGGATCTCGCCATCCAACGGGGGAAGATCAGCGCCATCTCCCGAGGGAAAAACATGCACCTACACTAACGGGACTAATGACCAAAGTAGTTGACGCCCGGAAACACAGAAAAAATCAATCAATCAATCAAATCCGATGTGGAGGAGGGGCAACACAAATTTGTGTTCAGAAGCCCCGAAGTTTCTAGCCTTCCGGCCCTGCCCGTCACCATAAAAGGCGCACCCTTCCAGGATCGCTCTTTCGCACGTGCACCACACGACTACATTGCTTTCAAAGTCGTTTCAAAGAGCGACCGGGAAAGCCTAGGTGGTGGTTAATTTGCTGAAATATTTAAACCGTTTCTTTGAGCGCGACGAAGCAACCATTTTAGAGCTCTGCCATTTGTTAAAACGCTCTAGATGTCTTCATGGCATGTCTCATGCTTAAAGGATTCGTAGAGTTTAACGTCATTTGTTTTGTAGGTGAAGCAGCGCTGGAAGGTATTGCAATCCAGTAGATGCCCCCGCACCCTTGTACTCACTCTACTGTCTCACTTTCGCTTTTCATCCACTATCAGATTCATTGATTAATTAATGTTTCCGGGCGTGTCAACTACTAAGACGACTAGTGCCCAAACTGTAGTGCATTTTTATCGCTGGTGATGGCGGGGATCTTCTTCCGCTGAAAGGCGAGATTCGGCGCCGCCCTATACGACTGCTTGTAGGTTTCTTCCTAAGTAGGTATCTCCCACCAGTGGGTCACCGCCCTAGCTGGGACAAGCTCTGGTCTCCCGACAAGTGTGGTAGTGTAGTGAATGGTAGTGTATGTGGTAGTCAGTGGTGAAGATCCAAGGAAGAGGAAGGAAAGATCGCGCGCGATCCTTGACTCGTTTGTTACTGTGAGGGTACTGCTCTGGCATTCGCCTGGTGAAGTAGAATGTTTTGACACTCCATTCCAATCACACTCGTCAGATGCGCGTCAGATGTTAAGGACATTTTTCCTTCCCAAAACTCAAAATTCTCTCGAAATTGAGCATTTTTTAATTAGTGGGAAACATACTGAGCGCACTGACAAATGAGATTTGCAAAACCTGCAAATATCTTTTGTAGAAGTAATAAACTTGGAAAACTGTGCAAATGAGTATTTCCCAAAAAGGAATGCATTTTGAACAGTAAAAATATGTTGCCTGTCAGAGACCATTATGTTTTATTACAGTTTTATGAAGACTTTTTAGTCACATTATTCTCATTTGGGAGACTGGTCGCATTGAATTTCCACCTTGAATATTCATCCTAGCAATATTTTGATGTACTGTTCTATTCATCATGCAAGCAAATCCTGGTGTGAACTGCGGAATTACGGCGCACACAGACCGCAGTCACATTACGTCGTGATGAACGACTACGTGAGAGGAGGTTGATTAATAATGAATGAAATGCTGAATACGTATTCTCACAACCTCGCCATTAGATTATGAAATTTTTAAAATTATTTTTCTTTAAAATCCATTCAGGGTCAGAGTATTAGAACAGAAACGAATAGGCAATACAAAATGCATTTTCCTTGAAAATTACATCTTTACATGAGATTATGTGCAATTTTTATGAAAATGAGTAGTTTTCGCGTTCATTCGAGTGAAATAATGCCCATTTTAGTAATAGTTCCAAAACGGCTCCAATGTTTTTCTTTAAACTTATTGAATGGATGTAGCTAAATCACCGAATAACGTTATATAAACATTATTTTGATGTAACCTTTTAACTCACACAAATGTATATTCAAGTAGAATTATAATATTATGTTAGAGATTCAAATAATGTGAAGACGCATGTGCTATTGTAGGTCCACTAATTAAAACGCAACTAAAACTCTTTGACCAACAAATGTTTTTGTGCCTTAATTTCAGAACTCCAGATACAAAATGACATGGATGCCAACTGAAACTAAATACTCATCCATCCGATTTACGCAAGCCGGTCTTCTTGGGAGCAATATACATTCAGGAAAGTGAACAATAAATATTCCAAAAAGTATCTCAGTTGGCTATTAACTAAATGCGTCTGCTTAACCCCTCCCCGATAATAAGAAGAACTCATCAACAAGTTATCAGCGTTACGCAAAGTCCCTTGGAACCCACCGCCCATTCCGGGACGGGTAAACCGTTTTATCCTCCGACTGATTACACGTTATAAAAGTTCATCTGCAAGCGAACGTGGCGTGGCAACGAGCAGCCAAAGCCCAACCTGTTCCAGCCCTCTCATTAAGAGGAGACGGTACGCACGCGCGGATCGTATAGCAGGGTATTGTGTTTGTGGTGCGGTGCGTTGCCTTAAGAGACGGGAACACGTCGGTGTGTGGCATTGCTGACATTCCGCGAGCGACGTAAAGGAAGCGCGAGAGCGACGCAAGGGCACGTGGGGACGGCGCACGGCAGCGAGAGCTCGTGGCTCTTTGCTGCAGCACAGAAGGAATCTCGAGAGCAGTCGGCCCCTTCGCCAGAAAATGAAGCCGGCTGCCTGTGAATGAAGACATCGGCTGCAACGAGACTCGTGGCGAGTCGAGAGGGTTATTTTGTTGCCTTGAGAAAGGAATGCGGAATCTTCGAGTGATAAGGAAACAGTTACCTTGTGCATTGTAAGACGAAATGAAAATATGTACAATTTAAAAGAATCGGTTAAATTGGTCACGCTGCAAAAGTATATGACGTCACTGAGTGCGTTAACGCAAGTAGTTGAAAGTTCGCCTCTCAAGCAGCATAGACTGGGAGGTTTTAGTTTCCATTGCTAACGGAGGTAGATTTTTGACAGCAGCTGAGTAGCTGGTTTGGAAAATGTCACTATCTGGATGACAATTCTAAAGGCATCTGCTCTGTTTGGTCTCTTCCTGTTACGTCCAAAAACACACAGGAGTAAACAAATAACAATAATTTGTTGAATCAAGTAACAACTTCTAAACTTCAAATCGTATCGTGACCTACCAGTTTAAAATCCATTAAAAATAACGAAGTTTGTAGCGCATCCACCAGGTGATGTACCAGTCCGTAGCGCAGTCACCTATTCCCAAAGAGTTGTACAAGGAAGACGTTCGTTGTAGGTATAATATACTCGTACACACACGTGTCACCACAACGCTGTCTGCCTTCCGATCGCTTGTTGCTCCCTGATGTGCCCGAGTCAGGGACAGATACGCGAGGGGCTGTATCTCAAATGCTACTTGGTTCGTAGTGCTTGCTACGATTCTGAGGGAAACGGAAGGGAAGTTTCTCGTTGACTGAGGAGAATGACTTCAAATGAAAAAGCTAATTTGTTACTTGGTGACAAAGAATTCTGGACGTGCAAAATCCTCGACAGAAAACTGAAAACCATTTGTACAATATTATGCCATATTAATAATGTTTCATGATTTATGTAATACGTTATGTTAAATATGCGTTTATAAAATAATTTAATTTTAGCAATAAATTAAAAGGAACATTAAATGTATAACTTATAAGTAGAGCTCGGACATTTTTGGCAATATATTTTTCCTCTTAATCTTGAACGTTTAAAGTTTAGTGAACATTCAAATAGAGTTTCCGAGTTTTCATACACCAAATTGCTTATCTTCTAAAAATAAATATTTTAATTAAATTTTTTAAGAGAAATTTCACATGCTCAATTTATTAAAGTTGTCCTCACAAATTTAGTTACTATATTTCTTCCATGTTGTATTAAACTATAACGCGTTAATACAATTAATTAAAAACAGTTGTTTGTAAACATGGATAGATATCATACGGTTCACAAAATATGACTTGGCAAATCGATATCAAATACAAGTAATGTAAATCGAAGATAAACTAGAACTCCTATTTTGCTCTCTTTACTTCAAACTTTATTTTGCTTCTTTAATAAATGAATTATGATGTTATATAGAATATAGATATTCAATTAGTTTATACTACTTTATTAGTCTCTTCAAAAATGAAATTGTGAAATTAAATTCGATCTCACTTCTGCAAAACATTTACTGAAGTAGAAGACATTAAAACTATTTGTTTTAATGAATACAAATTAATTTTGAGGTTATCACTTACACTCCTGTTACTTGAGTAATCTTTATAAGATTTGTTCTGTATTAAGTATTCCCATCAAATATGGAAAGAATGTATTGGTCAATACTGAATGTATTGTGACTATTGTTCTCAGATTGTATGTAAAAATGTGCTCAATATGTGCTGAACTTGGCTGGCAATAAGAACTTGACGAAACGTTTCAATGAAGACTGTTCTGAATATTATAAGACTTTCAATGAGTTATATTTTTTAAAAGTTTTGTTAAGTCGTAAATTAATTATTTGATAATTAGAAAACAAGAGGAAAAGGAAATGTATTTAACAGTAAATGCTGGAGACTATTTGGATAAAAAAATGGTAGGAAAGCTAGTGTGTTTCAAGAATGGGACATTTAAGGAACAACATTGCATACAATTATTTAATGAATACTGATTCTGAGAATAAAACAGAACAAACGTGTACCTCACAGGTCTAAAGAAAGAATTGTGAAGTCTGCAAGGGATAATAGCGCAAAAGGGAGAATTCCCGGTAGGCACACGATTCTGGAATAACAGACTGGACGACAGAAAAGAAAGATGGTGTTAATTTCGTTTATTTGCCAAATCACATTAATTCATATCATTACAAGACCTCTCTACAACGTTTTGTCTGCGATGTACGTTTTCTCGCACGAACATTTCGTACGTAAATCACGACTACTCCAGGGTTTGCTAGTTTTGAATACCTTCTTCTAGCACCACCTGTGTGCATTCGGTAAATTGTAGACTTCTTCGAGACTAGAAAGATACAATTTAAACGGTTGTTCAGTTGTGCTGCTTCCTTTCCCGAAGCTGCTCATTTCGTCGCCATTTTTCAGAAGCTCTTTCCGGAGGCGCGCGCCCCACAATTACGAAACAGTTGACGGTCGGCAGAAGCAAAAACGCAGCGGAGATGTCGACATGTGCCAGAGAAGTCTAGAAGTTCCCTTTGCTCAGGCCGGCCATTCTCAGAACCGACACGTTCTTTAGAACTGTACATTCTTTCACACAAATGCGCGTGAAACAATCTGCAGAAGATGTGATTTAATGCGCTCTTTAATTGAAATGTAAAACGCTTCATTAGAGAGGGTGAGAAAAAACGAAGTACCATTTGTTTGTGATCTTGTAGAATGCAAGCTGTTGGCAATAAGAGACGAAGAGTTGTAAAGGCTGTGGTAAAAGGGCTCAGTGGAACTAGGAGTCGAAAAAACATCCTTCATTGGTTGGACAAAACGTGATTTTAATGAGCTCCGACAGTTAATTTCGCGTCTTCACGACTGTTTTATTCTTAATGAAGCTTTGAATAAACAGCTTTCCTAAACACTTTTCTTTCCATGATTTTTCTCTCATTTATTCCGTGTTTTTCTTATGTGATTAATTAAAGTATACTCAATCAAATTATCAATTCTATAATTAGTATCTTTTAATCCTTAATGTGCGCCCATTTGGGCTGCTTTAATTAAAGGATTAACGAAATGAAGCACTGGAGGAATGAGAGGAAGGGAAAACGAGAGAGCTCCAAGGAAACCTACTGCGCACTCGCTTCGTGAAAATTCTACGTCGTATTGTTTATTACGGAACTAAGTAAATAGCCATCTCATCAATGCCTGAGATAGTTTTGATTGAAGAATGATAATGATGATATAATTTTAAAAGTCAGAGAACAACTATAGAATGGTAGAGGAAATGAACTATTATCGTAAAATCTGCTTTCTCCTGCACAAATTCCACATAAATTAATCGGGATTTCAATTGCACATGATACGTAAAAAATATGAGTTTTCATGAGAAAAAAGTAAAGCCAATCAGTGTCCATTGGAACCAACGTGACCAACATTGATTGGCCCAACATTCGAACAACAATTTTCGAACCGTCCGCACTACCCTGACATTGGTTTACATGCTACGATGATGTACGAGTTGTAATTTAAGCATGTGGATTTCACAGATGTTTATTAACCTCGTAGCGGTCGAAGTATTTAATTGAGGGATAACGGAGAGTGTAAACCCCCACCAAAAATTGAAAATTGCTCCCCAACCGACAGAAAATTGCAAGTATTCTACCCTGAGAGTAAGGTATTACAATATTCACTTTAACTCCATTTTCGTGACCATCTGAATTCGAATCCTGGCCAATCCACATGGGACTGGTTTCCGTAAGCGTTGACGAAGTAGCTTATTGAATAGTGCTTCAGACTTCTCATTCCATATACTCTTAACGTCAATACGACCAACTCATAAATTCACCGACCGTTTCTAACATTAAGAAGAGTAAAAGAGACAAAATATTAGTGAAATTGATAGACGTAAATCGTCAAGGCAACCTTCGTAAAATAGTTTATTCGCCACACATTTTATATGAAAAATATGGTGATTACTTGAGTTCGAACTACATCATGGTTCGATTTCCAGTGATATTATAATTGTTCCAGTTGAATATCATTCACTTACAACTCAAGCATTGATAGAGTTGTGGGAGAAATGAATGCAACCAAATATAACTTCCGTCTCAAATGTTTCAAATAACGCTGCTGTTAAGATAAATATAATTTAAAATTGACTGGCACGATGTTCAAACATTCGAGTTTTTACCTCTCCCTATAACCTTTCCCTCAAATCCCTCTTCTTTGTGTATTCTCTTACTCATTGAAGGTCTGCAAATCTCTGGGCAGAAATTCTGTTTTTCAGAGGAAACTGAAGAATAATTTCAGCATGAGCACGCTAAAAAAGATGTTAAAATGCAGCCCGGGCAGTATTTTCGAAAAGTGCCTCGATGTTTCAACAGATCTTCCTAATTTTGTCTCTCACAAGTGATGATTATCTTAAGTACTCTTCTTTGTCATGACCACGACAAATCTGAGATGATATTTCACTCCGTCTTTCAAATGCTGCCCGGCGAAGAAGAACATTCTCAATTGCATGGGTCGAATATAAAATTTCATTACTCATGTTTCACCTTTGTAAAAGATAAATACCTACGAAGGACGAACAGTAGATTGCCTCAAAATTACAGACTCTTCTGAGTAATGGCTCAGCAGGTACGGTCACGAGCTTAAACTTCTCGCTGTGCAAAGGGTTGTTTATGTCCTCATCAACTATAGTTCATTGCACCGACTTTTCCTGTCGCATAAAGCTTCGCTCACAATTTACTACTCAATGCCGTAGCGCACTACCCAAATACAAAGACACCAGATCCAATATATTAAGTGTAGAAGTTTTGAAATAACATTCGAATAATCTGAGATGATATATATTTCAAAATAATATTTTACGCAGTCACTAGTAAAAGAAGTTCGTTCAGAGCATTCGTAGCATGCTAAAAGTTCAATTTTCAACACTAATGCTAAAAGTGAGACAATGCTCACGTGTTCTGCAAAATCTGTGAATACAACAAACACAACAATGAAAACACGATTGAATGATTGATTAATTGTTACTCATCCCAGGAGCGTCAACTACTATGGTCATTAGTCCCGTAAGTATAGTGCGTATTTTTGCTCGAGAGGTGGCGGTGGTTTTCCCCCGCTGGATGGCCACATCAGGTGCCGACTTACCGTCGGCTAACGGGGTTTTCCCCAACCAGGTATCTCCTACCAGTGGGGCAGCGCCTCAGCCGGGACAAGCTCTAAGTCCCCGACTGGTCTCCCGGCATGAGTGGTAATGTAGTGCATGTTAGTGTAAGTGTGTGTGCAAGGGGTGAGAATAGGACAAAGAACGGGAAAGAAAGATCGCGCGAGGTCCGTGGCCCGTTTGTTAGAGTATTGTTCCGGACATTCACCTGGTGTTGATCGAAGAAACCGCAAAAAACTACCGATCAGAGCAACCGTCCGCTAGAATTCTCCTCCAGACAGCGACTGAATTCGACCTAGCTGAAAAGCTAGTGTCGAAAATCCGGCCGACGTCGGGAGTCGAACCTAGGACCTCCCGGTCAGAGGCGCTGCAGTGACATCAGTTGATGTACCGAACCACCGCTCCCGGTAACAAAGAAAAAAAGATACTTCCGTCTGACTGCATTGGTTACTGCTGACCTTAATGTAACATTGTACCCAATTAAATGATTTTAGATTTGAATTTAAATAAAAGGAAAGATAAGAAGACTAAAGAAATAGTGTATGACATAGGTGGTAAAAGTGATTTTATTTTTCTCATATGTTTGCGCGACTCGGCCTATTGGCCTCCTGTCGCAACATTTCTACTCGCAAAATAAAATGTCACTTTTACAACTCGTACAATAAATAACTATTCTTAAGTGATTTTCTTGCTTTTTGTGACACGGTAATGTGAGAAATCGTTGCCGGAAAGTTTCTTTTACGTATACTCGTCTTTTGTAACTTAATACCAAAACTATCAGAAAAATATGTACAAGAAAATAACTTATTTTCTTAGATTTATAGCCTTATATTTCTGTTAAATGTACACTTTTTACAGACACTTAATAAGCACTTATTATTTAACATTCATGACTTATATTTTATTGTATTAACCGTATACATCATATTTGTATGAAAACAAAATAATTTATCAATTACAGTCGTCGAAATGGATTTTGTCTTTGAGACCTAACCGATATTTTTCTATTAGGCCCTAGTTTGATAAAAGAAAGGTATAAGAGCGTTAATATCCCGAATCTTGACTTTCGTGCTCAGAGTGCGCAAAAACTCTTAATCTATTTCTAGTAAAAAAGCATGTAATAAAAGATCTCATAAGCGTTTCAGAACGGTAAAAGTCCTATGTAATTATGACGGTTTGTCTATTTCATTGATTTAGCTGTACATAAAAAGGTTAATCGTCATTTCAGAGCGCCAGCACCACCTCTGTAATGTGATACAGAACACACCGTCCACAACAAATAATCAGAGATTGAAAACATGGAAATGTGAAATATTTATTTGGAAAATTAATGTTTTAATTTTTAGAAAATTATGTATTCTATTGAAGTGGAAATTCTTTATAGGAAATAATTAGTACAACAGTGCAACTATTGAAGAACCCGGGACAAAAAACAGGGAACCTATATTCTTAAAACGAAAATCAGATACACAACATTATCACTGAGGGAGGAAGGGGACTCATATGAAACAAAACACCAATATTCAGAATACTTCTTTGAATTAATTAATTAAATTAATAATAACTAATTAAACTAATTAGACTAATTATAAAAATTTGAGAAATGTAAAGTTAAAAATAATTAAATTATGTGATGTCATACATTTTTTGTTTCTTTTCTCACGAAAATTGTGGTCAGATTGACAAGAAATTCGAAGTTAGGAGTTCATAATAACCGTATACGTTATAAGAAACCTTTGAAAGTTCGTCTGGTAACCGAGGGAGGCTATATTTGAACACTGATTTGAGAGGGTGAATGATTGATTGGTGTTTCCGTGAGTGTTAACTGTTATGGTAACTCGCGTAAGTGTACAGTTGTTTTTTTGGGGGGGAGGGTGATCTTCCCCCGTTGGATTGCGAGATTTGTCGCCGATCTACCCGTCGCTCTGCGGGGTTTTCTCTGACTAGGAATATTCCACGAGCGGATATCGCTCCAGAAGGGACAAGGTCTAAGCTCAGGTCTGGTTGCCCGACATGTTTGGTAATGTAATGCATGTGAGAGAAAGGCTGTGTAAGAAACGGGTGATGATAGAACAAGGAAGAGGAATGAAATATCGCGTGCGGTCCGTGGCCCGTTTGTTGGGGTACTGCTCCGGCTTTTGTCTGGAGTTGATCGGAGAAACCACGGAAAACTACCGCTCGGAGAAGCGAGCCACTAGAATTCTCCACTAGAGTGCTGCTTCATTAGCTGTGAAGCTAGTGTCAAAAATTCTGTCATCGTCGGGACTCGAAGAGTAACTAGCTCTGTCCCTTTAATGATGATTCTTGTTGGTATATAGGTCCGAATGGTCGACTGAGAGGGTTACAAAGAAATCTCTCAAAACCTTTTCATTTTTAATAATAGATGTTAATTTGGAATAACAAAATCATGACCATGTGATATGATGTTATTACAGTATGATCGAACAAAATATACCTCGCTCACTTACATGTACTGAACGACCGATTGGTCGACAGAGAGGTTCGAAATGAAAATAGTCGAAAACTATATATTTACTAATAGATTTCATTTGGATGAGAAGGAAAACGTACAGTTACTTCCATGTGCTTCTTTTGCCGAATAGTTGGACACTTGGGTGAGAAGAACTGTAACGGAACAAAAAAAGCCACAGCGACGAGGTGTAGAGACAAACTGTGTGTAAGCAATTGGCAAATCACCGGCAGAAAAGCGGCGATGCCAAAATAAGATAACGGTAGAACACAGAAGAAAAAGTTATATTAGCTTTTGGAAATTATCTTCCTCAGTTCTAAAAATGTAAGTCCATTAATACATTTTTGTTGGCAAACGTTTAAAACCCACAGATAAAAATACCAGCAGAAATAAAAGTTAAAAATCAAACAATGTTCATATTAGTGAAAGTCCCAGGAATTCCAATGTGCAGTGGAATTTGTGGGATATCTTGTTAATAAGAAATTTGGAAAAATCTCGATTTTGGTTTTCCGTACTTGATCCATGAAATGAACCAAAAAAATCAAATTATGGAAACATTTCAGGGGTCCTTAGTGCTTAAAGGTTGAAAAGACGAAACAAGTTTTTTTCGTGCGCTGACCTCAAAAGCAAACATTTTTCACATTATTTTACTCCCGAACTGTATAAAAATAACGAGTTAGTTTCATGGGCAGCCTTCAGTTGGAAAACCATGGCGCGATCAACCACATATTGCAGAATCCCATTATATCTTTTAATAAAAATTTTCAATGTTTTTTTTTCATTTATAATCAGTTTACGTCCATAGAATTTACACAGTGGAAACGTACCAATGATACTTTTCAATTCACAAGTTATAATACCGACATTTAATCACTGCAGTTATTGGAAAACATATTTTTGAAAATTTTCATAAATAAACTCCGCAGACACATTCACTTAATACAAATGCCAAACTGAGGGAAATCTCCATCAAATTCCAGATACAATCAGTTCTTGTTGAAGAAGAATTCAAAACGAACAACGAAATTCTGAGCATATTCAATAACGTCAATATTTCACTCTCGATGTATTAAAAGAAAATAAATTATTGGGTCTATTGCGAACAGCCGCTTCAAGTCCCTCGCGAAAATAAATTTCGCCTGACAGTGATGGATAGCGAAGAGCCATTTCCGAAGCGCAGTCAAACGCACATGATATACGCAATATGTTCTCATCAATACATTACAAATAATATATGACTGGGCGTATCGCACAGGCGGCGAGCGTATGCTTCTCAGCGGGAAGCGATACCCAGAAGCGCCAGTCAAGTTCCAAGGCGGCCCATCTAATGCACACAATTATTCTTCTCTTTGTTCCATGCAGATCGCTAGAGGCACATTAGAGTTTCAACCTCTTCTTCACATCTTCGCATCTTCTTCACATTAGAGATTCAACCTCCCAGAAAAAGATGCTGCATAGGCAACAGTGTTGTCACAGAGCACAGACTGAAGAAGAAGAAGAAGAAGAAGAAGAAGAAGAAGGAGGAGGAGGAGGAGGAGGAGAAGTTAAGAGCAAGAAGAGAAGGGAAAGAAGACAAGGAAGATAATCTTTAAAATACTGGTGTAGATGCGCTATTGGTGGCCGGGCCTACCAATTCACTAGCTCACTACACTTACATAGAATTTGCTTTCATAAAATCACTTTCATTTTCTTATTTTCACTGATGTTAGAAATAAAACGAAAACAAATAACGAATAATTAACATTGTGTTTTATATTGTAGTACTTAATTTGTTGAGTTTTGCGAATTAAAACCCTTCGCTTTTCTCAATCATAACTTTGGTAATAAAATACTAATTCAGTTACATTTCTGAAAAAAATATCAACGTTTTTGTCTCAAATAATTCCAACCTTAATTTAACTAACAAAATCTGCCTCAAAGATTTGTAACACGTTAGCAACTGCTCTGCATGACGTACGGCAGTCTCACCTACACATCCGTCATGAAGGGAGTCTTTTGAGATGGCAATTCTCAGAAACCCAATGAATTCCTTGACCCACAACGCATTGAAGGCCGATTACTCTTATTTTTCTGTCTCCTTCCAAGAAGTCAAATCCCTCAACCACTTAATCACCATCCATCTGCCCACGGTCCTTGAGTAAGGACTTGGATCATCACCCATATTAGTAATGTTCTTATGGGAGGGGCAGACCGCCAGAAAATAATACACCCGGTGTGAAATAAAAGACCGATTTCAATTTTTCTTGTGCACCATCATCATTTTGGCGCAACTTCGACTCCATTCCCTGGCATTAGTGTGCGGGAACGATAGTGAAAGAAAGACAATGGCTTGTAATGATGTCACGCGAATCGCCACTCGGGTAACAAATGACGGTACGCAGACACTGGCGATTCTGCAGAGCCCCGCAGCGCGGCGCTCGTCGCAGGGCTGGACAAATTGCTGAAGTTCTGGCCCCTCAGTCGAAAGCACTAAACGATGCAGAAAAGAGCATTCAAAATTGTGATTTTATCTTCATTTCTATTTTATTGAAAATTTTACAGAAGAAAGGCAACAATTACAAACAAGATAAGTAAATAACACCTATGCTCCTTAAGCTATGAAAATGCTAATGATCTGTTTTTGAGTTATTCAGATGACAATGAGAATGTAAAGTGTTAAGTTCAATATATTATATTCATTCTTACTTATTATTTTAGAACGGAGTGTTGATTACGCACGTGGTGAAAGGTGAGGAAAAATTCAATGGATGTCATGGTGATAATTGATTTACCAAAATGTTGATTAATATTTTCATATTTGGCTTGATTCCCTCAAAGTACTTCAATAAGAAAATTTTTGTTCTAATGAATTCAATCTATTACTATATACTGATACAAAAGAGTTGTTATTTTCTTACGAAATATTATTCCGGAATAGGCAGTTTTTTTAATATGAACAAGAAAGAAATAAGAACATTTTTCTGTTAAAAAATGCTTCAAATCCTCATGGTAATCTATTTTGACAATTGTGCTGAAAAGGCGCAAAAATTAAACATAATTACTAAACCATTTTTAGTATCTCGCGACACACTTGCGTAGTGAAGAGAAAGCGTTGTATTGCTGCAGGAGAAATCGGCCATATTTAGTCAGAAATACTCGTATTTTGTCATACTATATGTACGTACGTAGTAAGGCTATTAAACTGTTCAAATGAGATTCTCCTATTAAATTACGATATATTTGAAGGTCCTGCGAAATTGATATTTTGAGTTTTGGGAGTACTTTACATAAAGCCTCAACAATATGTTCACAATCTTCTCAAAATTGTTAACACTTAAAAATTTTTCGGCATCTTCCTGTAACTACAGTATTGAAAATACAGATGTTTCCTTAATAAAATCTGTTCTCCATAGACAGTTGTTTTAATCAGGTCTGGTACAATTTTTCGAAAACATGAGTAGTGCGAAATTTTGCTCTAATAACTTGAACGATAACTTTAAGAGAAGGAGTTTCAATCCTGAAAACAATTGCTGTTTTAAAGCCATTTTACTGGTTCATGTGGTACTATAATTCTGCGTATCCCTCTAAATAATGTAAGACAGTGTGTAGCAGTATTTATTAAATTAAACAGATACAGACATGTAAAAGATATTGAGAAATTATTGCTTCCAATAATATAATGTTGTCAATAATAATATATAAAAATGTAATAATATAATTATTGCTGCCAATTATAATTTACATAAATGTGTTTATTACATTAATTTGTCATGTTTTCTAAAAATATCTACAGGAGTTATATAAACTGTACAAGGAAGCTGTGTATAAAGTTATATTATTATTGCTATTCTTATTATTAATGGGGAAAGTCTATGAAATTTATTATCAATTTTAAAATACACAATATTATGACCAGCGTTGTTAATATGTGATGATTGTTTTCAGTTTCTACAATTTAAAAAAATTTTTATATCTACATTTATTTTTTCTTAATAAGTAAATAACTACAAATTGAAATAATGCAAGATAATGAAATTTTATATTTACCGATTTATTGTTACATTGCTACACCCTACAATTCATTCCTTGTTTAATTTTAGCAACATTAATCATTCATTTTAGAATAATTGTTTTCATTATTTCATACGAAATATTAATTCAAAAGTATCAAATTTGATTTTTTTTAAATAAAAAAAAATACTTTGTAGAATCATTGAAGAAAAAACAGTTGATTTTTTTCATGAAATTTAATTCCTCTACAATTTACTTCTAACGTATGCTGATCGATTAAACACGAACACTATTTTGAAACTTCAAAACATTACCACCCGACTTTTATATCTAACGTGAATATTTATTGATTCTTTTGCTATTTCATCAACGAAATCAAGCACATTATTAAACAGTATATTATAGCAAAAACAGCAAACACGCCGAGAATGAAAAACCCACAGTCGCTATCGAGGAACACATTAAATAAGTACAGGGACCAACCGGATGCCTAATGGCCACTGTGCCATTAGGTGCAAATTGAGTCATCTGCAGGCGACTGAAGGACTTGTGTCCGTCGCTCTGGGTTCGCCAGCTGATGGTGGCTTGGGAAGTCCTTTAAATACCCCAAAGCGCCAGACAGGTGTTATCCGGAAAGCAAAAAGTTAAAAGGTTTTGAAAGATTCGATACGGTCCCAGTTTTTAGATTTGTACCCCCTTACGCAAGTAAATTACGTGCAGATTGGGCAAATGGAGATGTTGCTTTAAACTGCATTTATTTTCGCTGATTCGTTCTTTCCGGTGTCGGTTTTTTGTACTATTAAATTTTATTTTTATTGTTTATGATCCTTCTTCATGAATTCTATAGTGGTATTGTAGTAGATTTTTTTGTGTCCATCTTCGCACGAGTAATGAATAATAAATCACTACAGATTTAGTGACAGATTATAAAACAATTATATTTTTCTGTTGCTTCTTCGAACAAAAATGAATAACAAATAACACAATGCACATTGTTTCATGCGAATTTTGATAACAGGCACGTTTTTCAGCATTTTGTTTTTCCAAATTTTATGATTAGAGCATCCGGCCTTTAAAATTCTCCTCCAGCTAGAGGCTGATTGCAACCTAACTACGTAGCTAGTGTCAAAAATCGAGACTCGAACTCTAGGACCTCCAGATTGGAAGCACTGCAGTGACATCAGTTGATGTCCTGGGCCATCTAAGCCGGTGATCTTTAATATGATTAATCAAAGCAATAATATAAAATGTACGGTGAAATATTTGTGATACATTGAATTTCGAGTGGGGTAACTTCGTTACCCCCTTGAGACGAAAAACTTTGATAGTCGAAGGTTTGATATTCCGTAGATTTAACCAAAATGAACAAGAGACATTGGAACAAAGAACTTACAGGTCCGATGAGTGAAGCCATCACGGATGCGTTTTCACAGGACTTCAGATTGATTGATTGATTTTTTCGTGTTTCCGGGCGCGTCAACTGCTTCGGTCATTAGTCCCGTTAGTGTAGTGCATGGGTTTCTTTTCCTCGGGAGATGGCAGTGATCTTCCCCCGCTGGATGATGAGATCCGGCGCCGACCTACCGTCGGCTAGTGGCGTTTCCCCCTAACCAGGACTCTCCCACCAGCGGAGCACCGCCCCAGCCGGGACAAGGTCCCGACCGGTCTCCCTGAATATGTGGTAGTGTAGTGCATGTTAGTGTAAGTTTGTGTGTAAGGGGAGAGGATAGGACAAGAAAAAGGAAGGTCAGATCTCGCGCGGTCCGTGGCCCGTTTGGTAAGGTACTGCTCCGGTATTCGCCTGGTGTTGATCGGAGAAACCACGGAAAACTAACGATCAGAGCAGCAGGCCGCTAGAATTCTCCTCCAGACAGCGACTGAATTCGACATAGCTAAAAAGCTAGTGTCGAAAATCCTGCCGTCGTGGGGAGTTGGAACCTAGGACGTCCCGGTCAGAGGCGCTGCAGTGACATCAGTTGATACACTGAGCTGCCGCTCCCGGTGTGGACTTCAGTGGGCTTGTTGTCGACGGAGGGTCAGTGTGCCGGCTCCTCTTCGCTCGCATCGGTTACGACAGCCTGCGCACACGAGCGGACGAGGTGAGTCAATAAACCAAACTGAAGGGCATTTCGCTTCCCGACTGACTGCTCAACTAGGGTCAATATATCTCGAACATTTTTATAACTACTACTCGCGCAACTTTTCTTGAACGATGGATTGAAGAAATGCGGGCGGAGTGGGGGTATTAGTTACGAACTTGACCACTAGAGTATTTTATAGTAATGTCAACTTTTGGAAAATCAAAGACATTCCTGCAACGTGTGCGGTCAGGTCATCGCTTCGCGTAGGTGACAACAGGGACACTAGATAGGAGTTTAGGTGCCTCTCTTGAAGGATCTGGACCTGCTTCATCCATTTCTTTAGATAATGGTAATAGAGGTGAACAGAAGTTCTCGATTATGAAAGCAACTAGCTTTGACTAGCTTATGTTTCGCGCCAACGAAGTTTTAATGCTTGGAATGTTATCATCAGTGCTCGCTGCAAACTTTTCCCTTCAACTGTTTATTGCTCGAGGGAGGGGGGAGCAAGGTCATCGTTCAAGAAAAGTTGCGCGAGTTGTAGTCATCCCTCCTTTCCTTTTAACAAAAGCTATAGCGTGTAGTATACCTTGTCTTTTCTCATAAGATTTCACAGCACGCAATTTGGTCGTCACTGTCGAATGACATTAGAATACCTTCTAAAAAGAGAAAAAAGGCGAATAAAACATATTTTCTTAATATCAGCAACGACAAAGCAGTGAAACAAAGACTCTGGCGTGTACAAAATTATCTGCTATGAAGCCATCCGTACGATACATTATTGACCCGCCGAGTTTTTTACGCTGCATTGTAATTCATGTATTCGTTATATACTTCTTCAAAAGAAATTCACCTCCCACTTTACAGAACGCGATTCCTAGCGGGTAATGATTTTTCGTCTTTTGAAGTGAAGGCCTGCGTATTTTCGCCTATCTTTTTCATCACTCCTTTCACAGGTTATTGCCAAGAACATGTGTGTAACTCCTAAAATGTATATTACAGAAAATTGTGATATTTATAATAAACATTGATGACGACAATATGTTTGACCCCATCTCAAAATTCAGTACGTACGCTAAACTTCACCCAAACGTCATTCACTGAAACGTGTAATACGAAATGTACTGAAATACATCTTTACATCACTAGTACAGAAAGTGAGACATTCTCGGTGACGTAATGGCGGATGACACAATGGTTGAAACCGATTAATTTAGAAATAATTGCATCAAAATGCGCCACACTTTCCTACGAGTTGCATATATTATCTTTTAGTATGAATTCATTTTATTTTATGTTCAAGTTTTTTAATGTGAACCTTTTGTCAATACGTTGTAATTTATTGTTGTGTTGAGTAGTCATCAGCTTTATGTTCTACCCATATATGCATTTTTTAGTTCAAAGTATGTTTAATTTAAAACTTTCAGTTTAATTTTCTTACCACATCTTCTCCAAAAGGGCCAACTACCTCTTTTTCGTGGACTCTAACTCTACAATTCAAATCTCCAATGACAATTAGTTCAACTTGCTTTCTCACTTCTTCTATATCATCAAGCTTACTAAAGAAAGCCTCTTTTCTTCACTGAAAGCGTTGTAAATAACACCACATACTCCAATGACAGTTGTACATTGGTTCTGAACATTTAGTTCGACTTTGATCAATCTTTCATTTATTTATTCAAAATTTGTACCGTGTTTTCTGTTTTTATTATTAATAAGTATCGAGACGCCGGATTTTGCATGTTGTGATTTTGATACTCCACTCCAAATGTGATAGTAGTTTCCTAGCACTTCTTCTCCGTATCCCTTCTTTTTAGTTTCTGTTAGGACCACAATATCCAGTTTAAATTTATCTATTTCTGCCATAACTTCTGTCTGTTTCGGTCTCAAACCTTGCACATTCCATGTACCGATTGAGATTGTACTTTTCCGTAGCCAAAGTCGTCTCCGGTTGACTGTCCGTATCCGAGGCTTTTATATTGGGGAGAATGCACCTCAGAGAGTTTTTACAAAGAATGGGTTGCAGGCTCATTGCCCCAATCCTCCTCCTTTACCCAGGCTTGGGACCGGCAACGGCGGCTACTGAGCTACTCAATCCACTCAGCGCCCACCGTAGGCGGAGTTAACTGTCTGGTAAACGTCTGTTGTAAACGACAATGGCAACAGACTTATTGATCTATATATCTTCTCCATTATCATTCTCGTCTCATCTCATCATCATTATCTTCATCGATTTAATGATAATGGGGAGGATAAGACAAACATTAGTAAAGGATGTGCGGTTTTATAGACAACCTGAATGTGATAGCAACCATCACATGGTAGTGGGAAAGGTATGTTATACAAATATAAAGAAAACCGATCCAAAAATAAACAATGAACTTATAGAGAACAAGGAATCGATATTCAAGACAGACCTCTTGATTCAGTACAATGTCAAAATACTCTACCAAAATAGACTGAGAAACAAATTAAATTTGGAACAGGAGGTCAATCCCACAGAAATGTATCAACACTTGAAGGAGAGTATTTAGGAAGCAGCTAAGGAAGTCCTTGTGGAAGAAGAAAGAAAAAGGAAATTAACGGAAAAGTTTTCTGAGAATTGAGAAGAAATGATTCAAGATAAGAAGGCATATATGAAATGGTTAAATGATAAAACACCAGCGTCAAGAGAGAAATATGTTTTGATTCGACAAAAAGGTAAAACAGATGTAAAAGTGGGGAAAAATGAACATTGGGACAGGTTATGTACATACATCGATGGAACTGTAGGATACAATAAAATCATCGGAAGCCTGGAAAATTATAAATAAAATTAGAATAAACAATGAGTGTAAAAGCATAGTACAAAGAATCTTCTCTCAAAAATGTATACACCCCTACTCAATGCTTCTACAAGAAAACAGACCAGAATGTGAAGGAGAAGAAGAAATAAGAGATGTGGAGGAAAGCAATTTTGAAATAACTGAGGAAGATATTAAGAAGGCACTATGCAAAGCAAAAACCAATATAGCTCCAGAACCTGGAAATATAAGAATGGAGCTCCTGAAATATGGTGGAGATGTGGTTGCCAAATACCTTAAGAAAATGTTCCGTAAAATAGAAATAGGAGAGGATCCACCTATAGAATGGAACATATGCTACATCTCTTCTATATTTAAAAAAAAAGAGACAAACAATCCTGTGCGAATTACAGGGGAACAAGTGTCATACCGTCAACAGCAAGATTGTTCTCTAGTATTCTAAGAAAAAAAAATTGAAGATAAACCTGTATCGAGTGAAGAGCAGAGTGGTTATAGACGAGGACGATCATGCCTAGATAACATTCACTGTATCAGACAGGTTATAGAGAAACATAAAAGCAGAAATATGAATAATAATGTAATCTTTATTCCTCCAGAAAGGATACGGAAGTGTCCCAAGAAAAAAGATATGGAAAGCAATGAGAAAGGTTGATATAAAAGAAAAGTGGATCATTCTGGTTAAAAAACTTTACAAAAACACCGATGCCTAAATAAAAATTGGAGATAAGTTAACGGGAAACTTTTTGATAAACAAGGGTCTAAAACAAGGATGTGGCTTATCTCCCATTTTGTTCAATATCTACCTGGAACAATCCCTCTATAACTGGCACAGAAAATGTTCTGGCATGAGAATAAAAATTTGAGACGACACCTTTCACTCCCTACTATTTGCTGACGACCAGGTAAATTTTTCCCAAGATCAATAGGATATGGTGTACATGCTAAGAAAGTTAATAGAATAAGATAATAAATGGGGATTCGAAATAAAGTTTAATAAAACCGAATGTACATTGGGCAAGCAATAACAGATATAGACGTGAATGGTAACAAAATTAAAATCTGTAACTCTTCAAATATATGGACCTTTAATAAACAACTCGGGTAATGTGCCACAGATATAAACTCGAGAATAATTATGGGGAAGAAAGCAAACAATGCTTTATACAGCATATTATAGAAAAAAAATTCGCCAAGATGTCAAAAGAAGAATATTCCATTGTGTAGTAGAATATATGGAGCGGAAATATGGCCACAAACACAAAAAATAAGAGATAAGGACGGTGGAAATGAAGTACATGAGACGATGCCTACAACTGACTCGCAGGGACAGAGTGCGAATTGAAGAAATATGGAGAAGGATGAATATAATTTGTTCTATTACGAAGGCCTTGCAAAATAGAGCACTACAGTGGTATGGACATGTTCAGAGAATGTTAGAAAACAGATGGCCACAGAAGATCTTAAAATGGCAACCACCTGAGAGGCGAAAAAGAGGACGACCAGTTTTAGAATGGGAAAAATACAACCAGGGAGATATGAAGGATAGAGGTCTCAAACCACGAGATTGGGAGGATCGAGAGTTGTGGAGGGTGAAAACGGCAAGCTCCTAAGGGGAAAATGCCGAAGAAGAAGAAGAAGAAGAAGAAGAAGAAGAAGAAGAAGAAGATAAGCAGAAGTTTTATTTGTAGCAAGATCTTGTACAGGTTCGCACACAGGATATGCCTTGGCGAAAATAACTTAGGAGTAATGTGTTTCCATTGTGTCGTATGCCCTCTCATTTATTTTAATTTATCACAATCTGTATAAATCATTCCTTCTTCTTCCTATTCCTACACTCACCCCTCATTCACACCATTTACACATACTGCACTACACTACCACACACGTCGAAGACGTAGAGCTTGTCTCGGCAGCAGCGGCGATACCCCGCTGGTGGGAGATTCTGGTTGGGGAAAATCCTGCAAATCGGCGTGTAGATCGGCGCCGGATCTCACCGTTGTGTGGGGCAAGATCACCGCCACCTTCCGTGATAAAAAAACATGCATTGAACGTACGGGACGTACCACCAAAGCAGTTGACGCGCCTGGAATCACTAATCAATAAACAACCACATTTCTGTTTCGTTTGATCAATAATAAGCTCAATGATGACGAAAAAATATACTTCGTGTGCAGTGTAACGATTGGGTGTTGACGGACTCGGCTGTGTCAGCGAAGTAGGGGCCTCGTCATTTCTTACCTCAGGTCCAATATTGCTCCGCCTACGATACAGCCTGGGCGCACATATTCATAGTAAATGAACCAAACTTGGTCATTTTACTCTTTCGCTCTAGCGTTTGTGTTAAGCAAAAACATACTGAAAACTACCAAAATAATTTTTATCAACAATATTCCTGAACCCCATGAACTGATCACCCCTCACCACGATGACCAATCAGCCTCATCACATCAATTTTCTTAATTTACCCCCTTTAAAAGATCAATTTTAAGGGAAATTTTACCATGTATACAGTCAATGTCAAATTTGCTATTTTTGATGTACCTATTAAAAATGGTTAATTATAATATTCTAATATTTTGTACCTTCAAAGACAGCCTTTGTTATTTTAACATTTTTAAAATAATGAATAAATACTGAAAAAATGTATTCTTTTTTATTTTACTTTAAGGTCCACCTTTTTCAGAATTTTTGCACAAACTTTCAGTTTTATAATTTTTCGTTATCAATGAATAGTTCTATAAAAATGTAGGTAAATTGCTATTACTGTATAGCGTTTGTCATGAATATTTCATTTAATTATGAATAATAGCTTCTGAGAATAGGTTCATTAATCAGAAAATAATTACAGTTTCGGAAAGTACCCATTGAAAGAGAGTGTACTTGGATCACCACTTCAATAGAATACCCCTGAACAAACACAGCAGTACCCTAACAAACGGGCCACGCACCGCGCGCGATCTTTCCTTCTCCTCTTCCTTGTCACATCCTCTCTCTTTCCTTACACACACTTTCACTCACATGCACTACACTATCACACATGCCGGGAGACCAGTCTGCAGCTTATATCTCGTTCCGGCAGGGGCGATACCCTGCTGGGAAAGATATCTGGAGGAGGAATGTCCCTGAAAACCGATATGTGGTTCGGCGCCGGATCTCACCTTCCAGCGGGAGAGCAATATCGCCACTTCCAGGCATGTAATTCATTCACTACACTGACGGAATTTCTTACCATAGCAACTGACGTGCCCCAAAAAGAAATCGATCAATCTAGCTACAATGAATGTGTATTTGTTTCAGGGAAGTGTTTGCACAAAAGGAAAACCATTGGACAAAAATTCCAAATACATCCATATTTGTTTCGCTTCATCATCATCATCATCATCATCATCATCATCAAGGACTAGGCCGAATGACATGTTCCGTCGCCACGTCGTCTTCTAGGTCTACCGGGATCTCGAGTTCCTTCGGGAGCGTAGTGGAGAAGCATATGTGGTAGTCTCACAAGAGTCATTCTTTGGATATGACTGAACAATTTCTTTTTTCGCACTTGGATTCTCATGTTGATGTTGAATATTTTAAGTTCACTTCTGATGTTTTCGCTCCCTATGTGATCTAGAAGCGTATATCCTGCAACAAATCTTAGAAATCGCATTTCAGAAGCTTCAATTTTTCTTCTGTCTGAGCGATTCATGCTCCAATTTTCGGAACCATATTCAAGTACAGGAACCGCCATCACATTGTAAAATATCATTCGTGTGCCCTTTCTTACTTCGTTTTTAAGATTTCTTTGAATTGTTCCACACATTACCCGAAATTTATTGAGTTTGTTTCTGGATGTCATTCTTGTCACAATAGGAGATGTTATGACCGAGGTAGTTAAATTCCGACACTTGTTCTAGTATGTTTCGCTGGATCAAGTGTGTTCTAGTAGTATGTTTCGCTGGATCAAGTATGTTCTAGTAGTATGTTTCGCTGGATCAAGTATGTTCTAGTAGTATGTTTCGCTGGATCAAGGATGCGACTAATGCCGCAAACGACACAGCGTGTCCGAAACGTGAGCAGCCAAGCGACGCCGCAGGACCCCGCAGACGCGCGTCGAGGGGCTCGCCGCCTCTTCGTGTGCGCCGTCGGAGCGTCGCCGGTCGCCGCGCGGCGTGGGTTATTGCTCCGCCATCGACGCGCCTGCGCACACGCGGCGGCGGCGGCGCGCGCCCCGTCATTATCACATTACATCGTTTGCACAACGTGGCTGTTTGCGGCGCTTAACGCGAGGTGTAAATCTCCCGATTCTCCACGTCCGCCCCCCGGTGTTCTCCCGAGCCGTTGTCGCCGCCGACGCCGACCCGACGCCGCCGCCCCTCGCCTCGCACAGTGGCGCGGGATGCAGGAAAGGGGAAACAATTCGGCGATGGGTTGTAGAAGTCCGATTTTTAGTACAAATGAATATCAAATAAATATAGATAAATTTTGAATTCGTAAATTATTATGGTAAAGGAATTTATTCAGTAGCAGAAGAAAGAGAAGGAGAAGAAAAAGAAGAAAGAGAAGGAGAAAACGAAGAAGAAAAAGGAGGAGAAGAAGAAAACGAAGAAGAAAAAGGAGGAGAAGAAGGAGGAGAAGAAGAAAACGAAGAAGAAAAAGGAGAAGTAGAAGACGGAGAAGGAGAAGAAGGGAAGAAGGAGAAGAAGAAGAAGAAGAAGAAGAAGAAGAAAAAAGAAGAAAAAAGAAGAAGAAAAAAAGAAGAAAAAGATGAAAAAGAGGAAGAGCACCAGAAGAAGCAGTAAAAGGAGAAAACGACGAAAAAAGAAAAAGGAAGAGGAAGAAGAAAGAAGGGGAAGAACGAGGTAGAGAATGAAACCGAAAGTGGACTGTCTCTCTACAGGTAAACTCTAGCTAATATAGATGTAGTGTCATACATATGTTAACATGTGCTTGTAAGCAATTAGCGATTGACTTAGTAAGAAGTTTTTAAGAATACAGAAAACTACAAAATGAAGCCATTAGAGAAGTCTATAGGGTTAAACGATATCCAGCAAGATCAGGCTGCTACTACACATCATAGAGAGCTGATGGGATCCGGTTCTGAATTTTAATATTTTACTGGCAGATTACCAGGTATTATTTTATCAGTGAAACTAATTATCACCACCGTATAGAGAGCTTCTTTCAATCATTTCCTTCCTTCGCCCTCCTCACCACCTCCAGTTAAGAAATATTTATTTGAAGTTACTCTTTGTTGAAAACGTATTACTTTATTTCGCGAGGAAACACTTTCTGTAGAAAGATTACTACAAGAAGGTCGCTTTGACAACTGCTTGGCTACTGCTGGCTACATAACTGCAAGTTACGCCCATGTACTCATTTTATCAGTGCAGTCGTTTTTAGTTAGCTCATTTGTAAATGTCTTCATAACTATTTGTGTACAATGTCATCGCCCTGCATGACGTTCATTTGCTTCCCGCCCTGTCAAAATGGTTGCATCTTAGAGTATCTC
The DNA here is from genome assembly GCA_011170035.1 of Teleogryllus occipitalis. NCBI lineage: Eukaryota > Metazoa > Arthropoda > Insecta > Orthoptera > Gryllidae > Teleogryllus > Teleogryllus occipitalis. The sequence continues at coordinate 24,646 of BLKR01003099.1, forward strand.
CTGTACCTCCTAAAGCCGCTTGCCGCTTTTCGCGATTCCCCCCGTCGCGGGCACTGTGCCCTTCGTCGTCGCCCCAAGTGCCGCGGGAGGCGCCATCGTCGCAGAGCTGTGCGCGCGAGTTGGTGAGTTGATAGCGTGGGGACGAAGGCCGCAATGGCTATAGGCCAGCTGGCGGGCGGTGCAGATGCTAGTAGCTGGTATAGGTGCCGTAGTTGTGGAATGCATATTTTTGTCAGTGGCGGCTGGTGCCCCAACAGACTGGAGGTTGCACCTCCATCGAACATACAGGGAAAAATGTACGCAATGCAATTCAATCAAAACTAAGTGAAATAAAATCTATATTGAAACACTACTAACATAATGTTTTGCTTTGGGTCCACGTAAGGCATATACACCTCCCGTGCACGTGGTTCTGGTTTTGATTTTCTCTAGCCACTTAAATTCGACTCCAGTATATCGCAACAAGCACTTTTGCTTCGATACCTTTCACACAAATAAAATTATTTTATTTCGAAAACTTGACTACACTGGTATATTTGGCAATAATGAAAGGTCTTTGACTCACATTCGTATTCACAATAACGTTCGCAAACCGCTAGCCGGCCAGCTGCAGCCACGCGGGACAGACACTAAGGGACTTCCATCCAGAACCACCTTTACACAAAGAACTCATCAAATGTACGTTTTGAATCAACAAACTTAATATAAAATGAAAATAAATTCTCCAAATATTACAAACAATGCATTGAATATCACCAATAATTGACTGAACTTGTGTACTTTCACTAACAAGCGAAAATCATGAAACTACGTAGCAGTGAGTTAGACGAAGACAGAATATGGGTAATCCCCTGAGATTCTCTCCGTCGCCGCGCACCGCGTCAGCGCCAGCTATTTGGTTGTCCAGGCAAAAGGCTGTACCTTCCCCGTGTAAGTCGAAGAGTCAAAGAGTAAAAGTAGTAAACCCAATAATACAGCCAAACGCTTGGTGCAATTCCTGGCAAGGCACCAGACCCCGGAGAGAGCGCCAGTTGCACTCTTTGATTTCAAAATCATTTCATATACATCGATATTGCTGCAATATCTTGAATATTGAATGTTTTAAAAGGAAAATGTCTCTTCCTAAGATATTAGGAGATCTTTGTTGTGCAACGTCGCAACCTAAGCACGAGCCGCCGCTGATTTTGGTGAATGCTGACGGATGGTGATTCTGTAACGATGATGAATGATTTTACTCAAACGTGGTGTGAAAAAAATACTTTCTATGCAAAAATTTGCATTGGAGAAACATAAACACACAAGAAAATTGTAAATTGTTTATTATTTAGAAAGGAAATGAATATATTATTCAGAAAGAAAAATTAACACAAATAAACAAACACTCAATTTACACAATTCGACTGCTTTTTTATTTCTGGGTTAATTTTTCTTTCTGATTACTAGTTTAATTTTTAGAGTAACAATAGTTTTTTGAGTTTATTGGACAAAATATACCTAAAATTGTCTTAAGAAGTTATTTTCAAAGTTTTAACGTTTGCTCCCTCCACATCCTGTGTCCATCCCAAAATATACACTATATATGTAACAAATATATGTGTATGTGAGTGAGTGAGAGAGAGGGGAAAGGAGAATTGTAACTCATGCTCAATTGCAGGACAAGCAGATTGGAACTCAGATTGTGATAGTGCAAAAGTCAAGAATTAATGGAATGGTCTCTTTTACATACCATGCATTAAGGAAATATAATGATTTTGAAATATTTGTGAGACGCCGTCAACTCAAAACACCGAAATATGCTTATGCGCAGAAAATTGAACTTTTTTCCAAAGCCGGGAATCTCCAAGATTAACACTTTTTCAGGAAGCGAAAGTATTCAAATTCGGACTTAAAGTTCAAGTGTGGATTCAACGGTTTTTGCATTCCTTTAATTTAAGAGTTATGACATTTTAACACAGTATATTTAGCAGCCAGAAGGAGAAACTTCATCCGAAAATGTTGATATGTAAAACTGGAAAACAAACGGAAATGGAGATATGACACTTTCTAAAAAAGCTCTTTTTACTCCTGTAAAACAAAGTCATGCTGAAAAATAGATAATTTTGTAGAATAAACTAAGACGAAAGCAGCAAACACACATGCAATCTGCAACATACCACATTACACTACGCGCGTTACCATCATAGATAACTCGGATAGAGTGCCTCAAATCTTCACTCTTAAAACCCAGCACAATGGCTCGAGTTAAGAGCTTCTTTAGGCCGTAATCAACAAAACGAGATCTTCTGAGCTCTCTAGTAAAGTTTTGGAGGTTTTGCTCTCCTGGATTCCACACACAGTATTACGGGTAGTCAGAAACATGAAGAATTTCGAAAATAATGTACTGTTAAATTGATTATTCATAACCTGTACAATTTAATCGCAAGTGTCCGAGTCTTTGGTAGAAAACCCGTACTAATGTTAAATGTAAGCGCTCGAACTGTTTGCAAAAGGCCATCAGAGGGCACCTCTTCCCCGGGCCGCGCCGAAGCGAGCACCGCCACGATAATATACAAGGTACCCCAAATTGTCGTATTTCCGAAAAAAAGTGCTGCTTTCCACTAAAGAGACCAGTTTGGCCTGAGATCCGAGTTCATGTTGGTACAAAACTAGAGTTGTATGTTCTAATACAATAGACTAAGTTTCTTTGTGTGTGGCAAGAGAAAGGCTGAAGTAGACTAAGTATGCTGGATACTGTGTTGGGAATAAATTATGCTCTCCACATGTCTGCCTTACTCCCAGATATGGATGATAAATAAATACTGCGGCCAGGCATGAAACAGCTGGCAAAAAGCGGAATAATTCCATCTTAAATTACCAAATACATACACACATACATAAATAATTATTACTTATAAGTAGACCATGGATTTTTAGGTTTTAAAATATGCGTTTTAGGTGCCTAAAATTGGATCTTTCAGCATCTCAATTAGGATTTTTAAACGGTAGAATAGGCACAAATTAAACGGGTAACTTACAAAAAAAACACAATTTTTTACAATTTTTATATGTATATTGAGTATTTTATATGTATATTGTATAAATCAATATTCAATATAATCAATATTTTGCGATACTACTATTTATGAACAAGTTTAATTGTTTCTCCTCTAGTTAGAATTATTCGTACCGTATTTTGGCTCACAATAAATCACTAATACTTTCTCCAAGTTTTCAAGAGAAAACGAATGTCTCTTGTCGGTGAAGATCACTTTTCTTTCGCGAAAATTCATTCGCTTTATGTTAGAAGTGGAGGTAGGCTTTTTTACGAAGTCAAGAAGTAGAGGAATGGAAACTTTTATCGGAAGATCCTTGTCCTGTATATTCATTTCTAGCTATATTACAGATTTACGCAACTTAAAATTTATATCATCCTTGTCTATTGTGCAGACACAGAAGTCAAATGTTAAAAGTAGCCATAGACGAAAGAAATTAGTCAAATTAATCTCATTTTAGATTTTTATAATAATTTAATTAATACAAATGGGCATTAATGTTGAAATAGGCTCTTTTAGACGCTATAAAATTAAAGAATTTTATTTGAAATAATCCTAGTGTACAAACAAAACTTCATTTAGTACAAGGTACCCAGGAAAAAATAAGTTTTTATCTAAATTTCCGCGTTCTACATCTACACGCGTGTAAGTGAGAATGAACTTGACAGTACAATTTAACTACCGTACACGAAAACGCAATGCCTCACGAGAAAGTGATAGTAAGACGAAATCACGTGCGATTTCTCCATGTACTCTACCTTTACCGGAGTGAAGGGAGAACTTCATCACCTCCATAACTCCAAATACGCATCATGCTGGCAGACTCTCCACTTCCGTTCTATCGCTATATTCTATTGCCAGCTAGTGCCTTTCAACGTCTGCCTTGGATGTGTTTGTTAACTCAAAAACCTAGTTCCTCAATTCTTCTCTGTCATTGGTTCAAACTGAGTTTCACTGACAAAGCCAAGTTTTGAATGCCTTGGAAAATTTACCTCAGTCCGTTAAAAATCCGGTGTGTTTCCATAATCAACGTTTCTGAATTAAATTACTGGTCAAAAAACTTTTTCAAATATATTTAGGGGGTCGGATTAACTCCTCCTACAAAATATACATTTTTATCTATACTGCGAAAATAGTGTGTGAAAAAGTTCAAAAGCTGAACTTCGCAATTTTGTCTCAGATATGTAACAGAATACGCTACATTATTTAATTTAACTTCAGAATTTGATGTGAGTTTCATGAATTTCACATGTATAGAATGCAGGCAGACGAATAACAGACCAAAGCAATTTTATAGAGTCCCTCTCATGTATTTAGAACAACTTCGCTCCTCCCCAGTTGAATGCATTTGGCTCTACGCCAGATCCATCGATATATTGGACATTTCAGATCGTAGTCTGTAATAAAATCGTGTGTATAATTGTGCGACGTATTTTAGTTGCAAGTCGTAGTCTTTGACTTAAGTGCACAAGGGCACGGGTTTTCCCGTACTTTATAACGCGCCATCTCAGGGCCACTATTAGGAAGTGACTTTCCTAATGGGGCGGGCGGGCACTCTAGTGTCTCAATTACAGTCATGTCCTTACGGGCGATTAAATACATTTATTAATTTTGTAGTCTTTTCTCACCTTCGCTTCTGTATGATTCTACACGACGCGTTTGGGGGCAGTTAATATGACGCGTACCGCGAGGCACATTCAACTGTCACCTATTTTAACTTTACTCAACCAGTGACGCCCGTCACCTATGAACGCGACATCGACGCCGATGTTTTGGAAACATTAATGCTTTTACAGGAACATCGAAGATTTTAACGGTGACGTATTAAATACGATGTTTTTTAAAACCAATGTTTTGTTCTCGATTTTTTTACTTTCTCGCTATCCGCTTACAGAGAACGTTGTGTAATGCTCCGCGAAAAAACGCCGAATTTTCGGCAGAAAAACTATTTCAGGGCCCTGGCAACGAAAAAGTGGATAAATCCAGTTGTTAAATTTAGAAAAAATCCTCTAACACATGGTGTAGACAGAATCCATGTTGCCCTCGATACCGAAGTATTGAATTACGGCAAAATGTGTGTCAGTTGTAAAAATTGCAAATTGCAAATTATGACTAGTACAATTATGAATATAGAGATTTTTCCCGTAATGAAATATGTTCCTTAAAAGTAGGTTTAAAAATAAGGTCATGAACAATTTTTCGCAAATCATTTAATCTGAGGATATCCATGTGTGTGTGTGTGTGTGTGTGTGTGTGTGTGTGTGTGTGTGTGTGTGTGTGTGTGTGTCCATCCGATGGGTCAGAACTGTTCTGCTACACCATTCGGGGCCAGTAAGAAATTATTCCACTCGTCTCGGTCTACTGGTGGGAAACATACCTATGTTTTTGGGATACAATATCACAAGAGAATTTACGAAAAAATACAGGTTTTAAGAAAATGAATTTCGTTTTTGGGACTTTTAAAACACCTACAGACGTGAACAATAACTCATTTGTTTCATTATGAAATGGTGTGATCTGTTAGGGACTAATTTTTAGGGTGGTTCTTCTGTCGTATTCAAAAAGAATTCTCAAATGATCGTGTTTTTTGATGGGGCTGAGGGCATTTTGGGAGTATGAAGACGTTAAACGCTGTGAATTACTACACAGCCTCTTTTGCATAGCATAATGGTTTAACATATGATTCATCAGATTAATGATAATTAACCCTAATTTTGAAATAATACATTCTTCGAAAAGTATTTTAATGATACTTTTTCAGACAACATTCTATGCTCAAGGATGGACGAAACAGACAATTCTGTTAGTGCCAAAATTTACTTGTATAGTGAAGTTAAAGAACAAAGATAAAACGTAGCAACAAAAAACTTTCAGAAGGCTCCACGCAAATCTAGTGAGTGAGAAACGAGGGCCCCTTTTGAGTCTCCACCACACTCTCTATCCAACAGGAGTCACAACGCAATCTCTCCCACCAGCGCAGCCGACCTCTGCATTCCGACTGACAACATCGACCTATCGAACCAAAGGGCGAAAGTCGCCCGCCTGAGGAACGCCCTGAATCACCGGCGCGTGAGTTTCCAGGTCACCCGCAGCGGAGGTGATTGATCGATAGATCGCCGCAGGACGAGCGCCCCGGAATCAACAGTCGTTCTGTTCCAAGGGACCGCCGCCCTGCCACCGCCTTCGCTGCTCCGACTATCCGCTCATCCCCACCTATTCCATTCCCGCGCACTCCAGCCCCGCCCACCCATGCCCGCCCAGTCCAGCAGCCCCCAGCCCCTCCCTGGCCCGCCCCGCCAAACCTCGCCCTGCCCGCCCCTCTCCGCCCCGCCCAGCGCCTCTCCGCCCCACCCCGCCCCTCTCCACCTCGTCCCGCTCAGCCCAGCCCAGCCCACCCCAGCTCAACCCTGCCACCGCCATCCCCTCCCCGCCCCGCCCCGCCCCGTCCCGTCCCGCCCCACCACGCTCAGCCCAGCCCAAACCGCCCACCCCAGTCCAGCCCAGCCCGGCCCAACTCAACCCTGCCCCGCCCTGCCCCTCCCCGCCCAGCACAGCACCCCCCAACCATGCCCCGCCTCCCAGTCTCTCCGCCGCTGACTGAAAGGCGATCTCTGCGGCCACGGTCATACTGCGGTTCCCGCATTCACTGCAGCCATGAGTGTGTTTCGATGCTGAGGATCGGAGGGTTAACTACAGAAATCAGTCATCATAGCGTTGCACTTCAATTGATGGAGCTTACGGTGTCATAAAATCAAATCATGAAATGAAAATGCGATAAATTCAAAATGACGCTGAATTAAAAAGAACCCTCACCTTCACCTTTAAAAATTACATTTCTAAACTCTCAAGCGCGAGAGCTTTCAAATGATTTTTCACGCATATAAATAACCCTTTTGTGGAAACATTGAGTTCGCTTCATTTCAAATAAACTTGAAAGTATCTGCGATTTGCGACCGTGTCTACATGGCTAAAAATATTGTAGTGATTTTTTAACCACAAATCGGATCGTGGTCCAATTCAGAATCTTATGAAACATTTTGTTGGTCGGCTATCAGAGTATGGTGACACCCGTGGAAGAATCTACTCAGAACTACTCGGTTTACGAGCTACATAACTCTGAAGAGTGCTCAGATCTGCATAAAATTAGCAAACAAACATGCATTGAAAATGTTAAATAAGATTCTAGACATTGACCGAACAAATTAATGCGAACTTTTACTTGGGGAAAGTCTGATTCCAATAGCTGCCAACTTTGAACGATGAGTTAAATTTTTATTCAAAAATAATCCACAATGAATTACATATTCCCAACCTGCAAAACTACATTCAAGCACTAGCATTATGGTTTTATACCTAGTTTCCCACTCTCCACACGCTGTCACTTGGACAGGACACAACCACACAAGAATTAAATCCAAATCCATCATTGACAATTTTCCGACACCTCAATTTATTGAAGCAAATTATTCCACAAATTATAAAACAAATTCACTGAGTTACAAGTTTTCGGTTAACACCTACCACTTCAAGTCAGAGGAGTCTCACGAGGGTTCCTCAAACAGAAAGAAAACAATGTAATTTATTCCTGGATAGTAAAGCATTTCGGTACAGAATTTGAAAAAAAAATCCTATAAAACCTAAACTTTTTTTCTATTTCCTAGTACCGGCTTATGTGTCTCAGGGCATAAATTGATGTCCCTACAGTGCCTCTGAACTGGGCTTCCTAGGATTTGAGTCCCGACGGTGGAAGAATTTTCAACATTGGTTAGATAGCTAGATCGAAATTATCCGCTGTTGGAATACGTTTCCTAGCAGCCGGCTATTTTCCGTGGTTTATCCGATCAACATCAGGGGAATGTCGAAGCCGTACCCAAACAAACGGACCACGGACCGCCAGCGATCTTTCCTTCTTCTTCCTTGTCCTATACTCACCGTTACGTACACACACTTACACTTACATGCACTACACTACGACAGATGACGGGTGACCGGTCGGGGGCTTAGAGCTTGTCCCGGCTGGGGCGGTGCCCCGCTGGTGGGAAAGTCCTGGTTGAGAGAAAACACCGCTAGCCGACATGTAAATACGCGCCGGATTTCGCCATTCAGCGGGGGAAGATCACTGCTACCTCCCGCGATAAAATATTCACTTCACTTTCGGAACAAATGACTTGAGCAGTTGACGCTCCCGGAAACACCAATCAATCGATCAATCAATTAATTAGCTGATGCTATACTTCGATTTTGTTCAATGGCCGCTGACATTAGGTCATTGTTACATCTCCTGCTTTATAAAATTAATATTTTTAACAGTGGTGAACACATTTCTGAGGCCATGAGTCACTTTAAGAAGGACGTTTACGAATTAATTAAAATTATACATTTTATAAGGCAGGAGGTGTAACAATGACCTAGTGTCATCGACCAATTTAACAAAATCGAAATACGGCGATGCAGGCGGATAATGCTAGTTTGTAGTACGCAGACGAAGATTTCGGGATGTTCTCTCGCACGGAGTGGGCGCTAGCGATGCCCGATTGTCGCCTAGGAATGGCAAAAAAACATCGATTTTTTAAAAACATCGACGTTTTCCAGTAGAAACATCGATATTTTGCTTTCCATGTTTTCTTCCCATCAATATTTTGTTGCAAAAACATCGATTTTTTAATTTTTTTTTAAATAATGGGGTTTAAGCACGTTGTCGAGTAGCAGTAATTCACCGTAATATCATTGTTTTGCGTCATCCTCTTTATCACGCTGCACATTTCGCCTGTGCAATCTCCGGGAATTTTAGGTTCTTTTACTTCGACGGTGTATAAATGGATGTGACAAAAGGCTAAAGTAGCGAAACACGATGTTCATTATCGTTCATTTTATTCCTTACATTCGATAATAATTTTTATTAACATACTACTAACATGTCTTTAGCCAAACAATAAAATATATCCGTTTTAAGCAGTTTAGTTAAAAATGGATAGGATATAACATGTTTATTAGTCTATTATTAAAACATTAATGTTTTAAATATCCATGTTTTTCGTCGATGTTTTCATCGGCATCGAAAATCCTTTAGCAATGTATCGAAACATCAATGTATCGATGTTTTGGTCTAATCATCAACACTGCCGCCTGCCCGCCCGCCATGACACGAGTGCGCAGCTCCGGCGGCGATGGAATTCCGAATGCCCCCCCCCCTCCCGCAGCCGCAGTCACTGCACAGTGAGTCGAAAGGAGTGCAATAGAACCAATGAAAACAATATTTAACAATACGTTTGTCAATTTTTGTTCTATATTAGTACCACCTATTACTTATACTTCAAAATGCTCATATCTCGAATTAATCACATATCTAAAAAATCATGTCTCAAAAAACGTGTACAATTACTGGTATATTTTGCATTTTTTTATATTTCCACCCACAAGAATTTCCAAAACCCAGTTTCTCAGAATAAGGAAATATCTAATATCGTGAATTCCTCGAAATAATCTTTCAATTTTCCATCATTTTTAATGTACGATGTTCCGTAAATAAATTCGATAAATCGAAATGTATGATGAAAAATATATTCCCTCCCCCCACACTTAGAAGTTCTGTCGTATAAATGCAGTGAAATCTTCATTGAAAACGTTTAGAGGAAAATAATGTATTGGAAATCCACAGGATTGGACTACCTGGGAGTGTGCGTAAGTGCGTGAGTGCGGTTCCGTCACTCACGGTTAGACCTCTTCCCGTGCAGCAACACGAACATATGGGTGTCACTCGACGCGTCTCTGTCTCCTACTAGGGAACTGATAATTTGTTTTCGGATCCAGCCATAAGATTCAAAGAAATTTCCAAAAACGTGTTTTTCGTGTTTTGGCACTGATCTTAGTGAAAATGTCGGGAATTACATCAACGCCACCTAAATAGATCTACTTAGGTGGCGTTGATTAAACCTCATTACCTCGTGGAAATTTTCAGTCCACGACACCATAATTTTCTTCCATGACGATGGCATTACTGATTTTTGACCAACGAGCAATATTAAGTGAATATCCCCCGGCAGAGTTTGTTGTGAATTTGCAAGAGTGAAGTATTTTATGCATTAATAAATTTGCAAGTTATCTTGGAACATTAAATCTGTAGAACATCAAGTGAATACGACGTAAACCAGAAACGTAAGTTTAATTCTAGAGAATACATTTCTTAAATGTGCAAAGAGTTTGAGTTTAATGTGGGTTACAACTTATTCACCTTATTCACATTAACATACAACAAATTAGACAAATTTTGTGGATTTTTAAAATCTTAAACATTAGGAGAAAAAATATGGAAGGGCTTAGCAACTCAGAAGAATCGAATGTAGTTGTAGAAGATTTTGCTTGAGAATTTTCGGAACTAAGTGAGAATGAACATACATTAGCATTAGTGAATAGCGTAAGAGAACAGTAATCATTTGTGTTCAGATCGGAAAACGTACAAATTATAGCTTTACTAAATTCTATCTATTCGCACCATTGATACCTCCAAGTATTTTTTACGGCGATTGAAATTTTGAAATTCCAATATTACCTGTTCATATCCCATAAGGAGGTAACATACATAAGGAGGTATGCGTATAAGGATGTTGAGCAGTTTTGCACGGGAATATAACATTAACAGTTACTACGATTCATTGGTAAGTCCAATGCTAGATACCGTTAAACATTTTTGAACAAAGCTAAGCATGAAATAAATGAAGTATGAAAGAAACTTTCAGGACAGGAAAATACTTTTAAAACAGTTTACAGCGATGGCAACGCCATATTCAACAAGTATTAAACATTTCAAGGAAAAGACGATGTAACAATCTAAGTGGAAAAGCGAATAAAGTTTAAGAAATAACAGAAAACAAAAGTGGAAGAAGAAGAAAAAATAGACGTAAAGAATGAGATATAATGAAGAAATGTGAAAGAAAATGACTAGGAAGGAGTAAAATAATTATATGTCCCTTCTTGGTCGTGTTCTTCCTGCTTTTCAGAGTAGTGTCTTCTTTCCATCACCAATCTTTGTTTTCATCATTCTTATTTTTTTGTTCACTTTCGCAGATGTTGCCTGCTTTGCGCCCACTGTGCTGCCGCACGCCTCTAGCCGTCCTCTCCAATTTATCTCCTGTCCGGCGCACGCCCGCGACCGCTGCCAGCCCCGCCCCCGCCCCGCGCCTCCATCTCCGCCGTCTCCCCGAACACAACCACCGCCACCGCTGCCAATGCACTCCACAACCATTACTAACGCTTCGGCCACATCTACTTCCATCGCCTCCTACTGATGTCACTGCACCTCCTCTGACCGGGAGGCCATCGGGATCGAGCCGTCACGGTGGCAGGATTTTTGACACGTTTATCAACTAGGTCGAATTTAGTCACTGTCTGCAGGAGAATTCTAGCGGACGACAACGCTGTTCGGTAGTTTTCCGTAGTTTCTCCGATCAACCCCAAGCGACTGACGGAGCAGTACACTAACGAACGGGCCACGGAACGCGCGCGATGTTTCCGCCCTCTTACTCGCCTATCCTCACTCCACACTAATGACGGGAGATGTATCGGGAGCTCAGAGCTTGCACCAGCTAAGGCGGTGCCTTTCTGGTGGCAGATAACAGGCTGGGGAAAATCGACGCAAGCTGGCGGGTCGGCGTCAAATCTCGCCATCCAGCAGAACGGAGAGATCATCGCCAGGTCACACGATAAAAACAAGCCCTACAAATTCGGGACCAATGATCTCAACAGTTGAGACACCTGGAATCACTAATCAACCTATCGCCACCGCTTCCATCACCGTCGTCGCCATCACCACTACCACCCTCTCTCCGCTCTGGCTCGACCACATCGCCACAGCCGTCGCCGTCACAACCGCCGTCACAGCCGCCATCACCATCAACGCCACCGCCACCGCCGATGCAGCTGCTGTCCGCGGGCGCGGCCGCAGTGACACGAGCTGGCCGGCCGGGCTGGTGGGGCAGGCTGCGGGCGTGCGCCCGGGGGCGGGGACGGGGCGGCGGCGGCCGAACGGGATCGCCGTGCGCGGCCGAGGGCTAACGGTGTCGCCCGCGGCGCCCGCGCTGCGCAAGCCGACGGGCGCCGACAGAGCACGCGCAGCCCACGGCGCACGGGAGCGATACACACAGAAAGGTCGCCAAAGCGCTCAAGGGGAAAACCACACAAATGCGAGGAGCTACTAGTAAGAGGGCGTATTTTAATGACATGTAATTTTTTTTTCTTTTCACTGTAAAACAATGACGTTCAGTATAGAACTTCATTTAGCGGGTTCGGTGGCATAACTGTTAGCGTACCGGACTGTAGTATCCGAGTTTGCGGGTTCAATCCCGATCGAAGCCGTGCATTTTTAAGGGCGAAAAAATCCTTCGTACGTCTTCCTTCGGAGGGGAAGTAAAGCTGGATGTCACATGTAGTAGATTTGCATGGACAGCCGAAAGAGCGGGCCTGATGGTCCGAGTCTCGCCACGTAAACTAAGGCATTAACTAACTTAATTTATGGAATTGACCCAATTTGTCATTTTTTATTTTTATCGATTTCGAGTAATAAGTCTTTTTTTACCCCTTTCCGTCGTTTTTAATGCATTTTTCGCTGATTTTATTAAATAATATTCAGAAGATGCAACAATGTTCTCCACGGAATTCCTGAGTAGCTTATTCGATTTCTTCGCTAAGAAATTGTAATATCAGCTGTTTTGAATATGTAATCTAAGGTTCCGTTGACGCTTATTAGAGCCATTGTCGGTTCAGCCGATTTCGGAATAACTAAATACCGAGTTTTCCTGATAAAGAACAGCCCAAACCAAATGTTTGCGAGCTGAGTTCACTCGAACGAATAGAAGATCTTTCGATTACACCTGTAACGTATCTAGCTTGAGTTGTTCATCCAAACTGGTTTTGATCACAGTTTTACGCCATTTTTATTTGCTTTTATGGAATTTTAAAAATATTTTAAGAGTATTTTATTGATCATTTTTAGCGGTGTCTTAAGTCATCGAAATCCGCCCCCTAATAATAGTATACCTGAGAGGGACGGCTTCGGCGGGGCTTTGCATGATAAGAACTATACTTCAGATCCAAGTTCGTAATACAAGAAACTGTAAACATAATGCAGTGGCCTAATTTTTCCACCCTCAGGCATAGAAAATTGCACGAAAGAGTATCGACCTAATTGTTTCATTAAAATTTAGGTTTAATTATCGCCAGACTATTTCATTTAGTTGTACTGTTATGCTGGAAAAGAAGTAAACAAATTTACAGTGTTTTGCCACTGTTGGTATCTTGAATCCCTCTAAAATGCAATTAGGTGCTTTATCCCTTCTCTCCAAAAATGCAGTTTTCGAGAATTCACTCACAGATTCCCGGAAAGACACGGAAAAAATGATCAGTTCCCTACTAGCCCTTAGGTCGCATGTATTACTATTGTTATCCAGTCATTTTCATTCGCTATTTACAGAGAGAGTTGACAAACGTTTGGCTTGGACTTTTAAGTACCTTTCATAGAAGTTCCCAGATATTGAATTATACCGAAATATGACTCGAGTGACAACTGGTGCACTAGTGATAAGCGCCTGAAACAGCTTCGATTACAATAGTAATCCACGCGACCACTCGCGGTTCAGTTTTTGAACTACGCTGACATCATGAATATCGATGATCTGAATGTTTACGCAAAGAACAGTGGAGAAAGATTGCCTAGCAGGCGATTTCTAAAGGATCTCACTTTGTCCTTTAAAAAAACAGAAATGAAAAGGAAGATCGAAAGAAATTTTGAGCCGACAGCAGTAAGAACATGCGGTAGTCTTCTACTGGGAATCCGAGAAGGGACGGAGGGTTCAGCGGAGTTACAATGGCGACGTGGAATCTCTGTGGACGTCAACAAAACAAGAGCGCCCGGCAGTACTGCGTAAATTGTGTCCAGTACTGTGCCTTATTAAGAAAATCTGTAAGATGTTCATCTGATGTTGACATTAAAACACGTTCACAATAGATGCTTCAGATGTTTAAACAATTTTGTCAAACTGTTCCATTTAATAATCGTAATGGAAAGTGTATCAAGTGCACAAAACATATGGAGCACAACATATTTCAAAAACAAATATTTACTGACAGACATTTGACTATATTTGTTTAAGGGCATAATATATGCATTTTTATGTAGCGTTTCATAGCATTTGCAATGTCAACGTTCCAATACATTTAATAATATTTTGTAACTGTTCAGTGTTTTAGATACCATTACTCGTCCATATTTGAACTAAAAGACGATTTGTTGGTAAAATATTGTTAATAAGACATTTTAAAAAATGGATTACAATTGTAATCCACACGACTACTCGCGTTCCAATTTTGAGCGCGACCACTGAAGGGCTAGTAGACCGAGACGCGTGGAATAACTCCTCACCTGCTCCGAATGGTGGATCGAAAGAGTTCACACCGTGAGTAATGAACGCTTACAGTGACACAGGCCGGCACACGACCACACTGACTACTACAGTGTATTATACAGTGTGCATGGTATCTCATCCATCGTATCGTATTGTAGTGTATATGTACTCAACCATCCAATTATTCATTTCTCATCACTCACCTTTCGTTATCACAGCTTTTATCATCCTTCTTAAGAGTGGGTAATAACCACAAATTACCTGAAAAATCCGATAAGGGAATAAATGCCTTCTTTTTCAAATCTGGAACTGAGTATGGCAATCATCATCATCATCATCATCAACGCTATGCAACAGAAATGGATAATAAGAGAGCGGTTGGCTCTGACTCGTCGTTTGCGCGATTTCTTGTGATCCATCTTGATTGATGCAGGAGCAGTACCATAAATAAAGGACCGGAAGGAAGTGCAATAGCATAATCTTAAAAAGTAATGCATGCCAACGTAACCTGCAGTTAGAATAAAAAGTGAGCGGACACTGACGAATATTTGTGTTTTGGGCCTGTGAAAGTTTTGCAGAGGAATTTAACATAAATTAAAACAATCTTGAGAACAAATAATTTTTTCTTATATTTCCACAAAAATTGTTTCACAATGCCAAAGTTTTGGTACTGATGAAAACAATAAACACTGTGCCGAAATGGGGCGCAAAAAGTCTTTGGACACTTATAGTTCTAATAAATACATTTGCTAAAAAAAAGCTGAGTTAATATTGTGTGGGATTCCCCTTGGCATGAATAACGGCCAGATTGGTTCATTATACCATCTATGAAGTGCAAATTCCCGACTCCATTACCTCTCGTACGCCCACATACTAAGTCCTAAGAACATCCGTGTTTTACGGTCGGAATTAAATTCTGTAGCTCGAACTCTGTGTTCTTTTTCCTTCACACTATACGCCAATCATTCGTTGCAAAAACAGAGAATTGGCTTTCATCCGAATATATGAGGATTTTGATAAATGAAGAGAGCAAATCATGTTATAATAACTTTTTTCCTCTTAATTTTCCGACGTCTAAAACTCGAATGAGTGTTATTATTGAGCGAAGAGAACAGGTGTCCATTCACTTTCTACACTAACTGTATTATTCGTACTTCAAGGATACAGAAGTTTTAACCAATACTTCCATGAAAGTTGTCTTATTCCGTTCAACAGATTTTGTTGAAGATTTATATGTTCGCGCCCTTTTCGGTAGAGGAATCTCTACACGTTCAGTTCTGTTCTTTCTGCGCACGACAAAATTAATTTTCCTCCTGACAGCTACTCTCGGAACCCTGTCAGACAATCCGGCAGAGAAGTGTTTCACGGTTTTCAGAATATCTCCGTCCCCCAGTAGGGGGTGTGGCAGAAACGTACTGTGTAGTTTTCTTCACTGGCTTGCAAACACATTCGTTTGTCAGATGCTATCGCCGATCTCTTGTGTCAGCATGGACTATCTACCCCTGGTCCTTGTCCTCCCGACCTTCTCCAATTTCCGGCTCCAGGGACAAATTACATTCGAGTTATAAATCTCTCACCTGCAACTCGAAGATGCATCTTGCAGCTTGATTTGCTTTACTTCACAGAATGTGTGGTATTTCTTCTTTTATTCCATTCCATTTCTTCTATAAACTATTTTGGTATGTTGTTAAACTTATTTTATTTACTTTCTTCCCTGAGTGTGTATTTTCATATTGTATTAATCGTTGCTTAGCTGACTTCAAAGGGATATCCTTTTTTGTATTCTAGCATTATAAACAGCTTTTTTATTGCAAGAAATCGTTCATAAAACGGCATCTTATGGCACAGATGATTTTGTAGTTTATGGCATAAATAATTGCGTCATCAGACATTCAGCCAATCGCAAACAGAGATGAGTGGGCAGGTAGCTGAAAAACGAAGAGCCCATCACCGTTTTCGCAGAGATGTCAAATACCCTTGACGTTGAAGCAAAGTTTCCAAAATTAACTTTGATTCTATTATAAATTTATAAAGTTGTTGTACAAAAATAAAACCTATGCAACTCCTTTACAATGTTACTTCATTGCATTCATACAAATGTGAAAATTCGCTCCTAACGTCTGTTTCCAAAACATATATTTATGCGATAAAGCTTTTTGTTGTTTTTTTTAAATAAACTAGTTACATAATACACTATTCTTTTAATCTATATTAAGTTTGTACTAGGTCTTTTGGCGAACCGGATGTTGCCGTCCAAGCGCTCATCCTCCGCCGCTGGATCGGGGGGCCCCCCCCCCCCCGCCCGCTCTATGAGGTGGACAAATAATGCTCTATCCACCACATGGCGAGCGTAGAATTTTTCAGTGATAGTTAAAGTCAAATGTGATTTTTAAGCTTACTTTTGCAACCGAAACAAACTGGAAGTTTCTTTAAAAATATCTCAAAATATTTCAAGTGCCGATTACTGTGAGAAACTGAACAGGAAAGGCCCATCCCACGGCTCGTTTGCGCCACCAAACTCTGCTTATCTTATCTGTCGGCATAGAAGTCGTGTAAACGGAAGTTTCAAGCGCCAAAACCACGTGAAAAAATTGAATATTCCATTTACATTTTGAATAACTTCTAGTTGATTCCGGAAACTATTTTTTAAATATGAGCCACAGTAACATCAACCATCATTACAAAAGAAAGAAAATCAAATATTTCCATGTAACAAGGCAGACTATTCCCTTTTAAACGTCACCAAGCAAGCCGATATTGCGTAACTCCCGATTCCTCCGTTCTCCGACACGCGGTTGACAACCGGCGTTTGGGGCGAGCGGGAAGGGAACAGGCGAGGAGCGAGGATAAAGGACAAGCCGGGGGAGGGGGAGGGCGGGGCAGGGGACAGGGCAGGGACAGGGCAGGGACAGAGGGCAGGGACGGGGCGGGGACAGGGCAGGGAGCGGGGCAGGGGGACGGGGCGGGGTGGGGTGGGGCGGGGGCGGGGCGGGGACGGGGCGGGGACGGGGTGGGAACGGGGTGAGAACGGAGTGGGAACGGGGCGGCGACGGGGCAGGCAGAAGATGGAGCTAGGGAGGGTTTCAGTCCACGACCAGGGGCTGACCGCAGACGTAGCAAACTTTTATGGTCACCGCGTCGAGAGGTTTCCAGGATTTCTAAGCCCAAGTGTTCATATCCCTTTCCATCCGTGAGTACAGTGATTTTAGAATCCTTCCCTGTAACCCTTGTGACATGAATTTCACACACCTATATTGAGCACACGCCAGAAAACGGATAATGATAATAATTATTATTTACACCTATTCCTAATATTTTTAATGAAAATTAAAGTTTTTTACATAATATATTTTCATATTACTAGAATTAATATAGGACTTTCTTTATAACCTTACATTACAGCAACGTAGACATTTGGTTCTTGTCAGGTGTGTATAGTCGTAAATGAACATTTTACAGCATTCGCTGACATTTTACAACATTCATTTACAGAATCGTGCCGATCCATAATCGCACTGTAAACACACACAGTCGCAAGATGAACTCACACACGTCTCTCACATCAACCTTCATCACACATTCAGATCCGGTTAGAACCGGTATGATTTGTAATGGACAGGAAAAAGAATAGTACTTGCAACTCCGTTCACTAATTCTTAAAGCGCTTCTTTAAATATCTATTGTGAAAGCACATCTCGGCGAGATCCTTTCAAATTACGCTTACTCGCTGTACGTTAAAAGCGCACGAATGCAAATTCCTTAAATGAGAATGTATTTGGCTCCGAAAATACATTAACATTGATGTTAGAAGGCAAATACTGCACAATGATTATGACATGTATTTATTTCGTTTACTGTACTCTTGGGAGGTTTGCACTGACAATCTTAATGTTAATTTATTTGTACGGCTCTTACAGTACTTTAAGTTCTAATGGAGGAAGTAGGATACATTAAATCAATTACCAAAACTTCAGTCGTGATAATGATGCTATGAAGACAAGGATGTGGTAGATACCTGCCACTTCCTAAAGATCAGGTTTAGAGACTCATTTATTAAGGTAAGAGGAGGAAATGACGTGGACGGTGGGTGAAAAACTTTGTACATTGCGTTTACTAGTAAGACATAAAAAGCGATGAATTCAACAGCTATAATTAAAGAAAAGTAGGATATACAAATTTAACATTCAATGGTTACCAATGTGCACTTTTAGATGATAGTTCATGCGATATATTTCTGAGGTATGCAAAGTCTACGAAATCATGAACATTTTATTGCAATAAATGGATATTACCACAGTTCAAAACAAAGCTTCGTGACAACGTAGGTACATCGTAAGACAAACACAATGTTTCAACATATAGAACCCTCTTCAAATTTAATTTGTTGCTGCAGGTCTGTAGAAACGAGTGAAAGTATTGAAAATAAAGGGTACCCCCGGATAAGATGGTAAAAAGTTATCCTAAACCAAATGACATATGAGTAGTTACATTATGATTCTAACATTAAAATATTTTTTGAAAGGTTATTTAGCCCCCGTCCCACCACCGACACCCATCTATACAGCCAAAAACGTGTTTTTTATTTTAATTTTTTGTCAACTTAACACTATTTTATCTTACTGAAACAATACTACAAAAACAAGTTATACTATCAGAAAAATATTTTTTTTGATATTTTCTCAGAACCAAATTCAAATACAAACAAATATTTTTGAAAAAATAACAAAAAACCATCTTTATCGTGTCTTTGAACTTTTGAGATTTTTTGAGCATGTTTCAGAGTTCTAACAGAAATTCAATAGAAAATAATTTTCAGATTTTATCGACAGCTGAACTGCGAAAAATAAAACCCATTTTCCCGCCTATAACTCACCTAGACTTTAAACGAAATCGTCGTTTGGTTGCTAAGTAGAGAGGTAGAATTAGCCAGATACAGGATACGTTAATATTGTATTAAAAAGAATGCTATAAGTATTAGTTTTGTCATCGCTTCCTTATGAAAGAAGAAAAAAAAGTGAGAAAAAATAAAGATTAGATAGATGGAGAATGAGATAACCCATAACACTGAAAAAACTAAAGGAAAAAAGAGCAACAAAGTAAAAACAAAACAAAAAGGAATAATATTGCAGAAAATCAAAGAAAGAGTTATAAAGAGACAATGACTACAAGATTGGATGCCGAAGGTACGTAGGAAAAGCAAAGAGACAGGGAGAAAGAGAGGAGATAGGAGGTAATGATGAAACAGGAAAAGATGGAGAACGAGGAGGAAGAGCAAAGTAGGGAGGGGAGAGAAAGATGGAATGAAGAAGGAGGATGCGAAGAAGAGAAGCGTTAAGAAATGGGAAGCAGGTAAGAAGAAAATGAGTGTAAAGATGGGCAGAGAAGAAGGGAAGGACGAAGATTGAGAAGGGAAATCATGAACGAGAGAAGCCTAAAAGAAACGAGGTGAGGAGAAAAGAAGACAAGAATTGAAGAAAACAAAGAAGCAAAATAAGTGAAATATGTGAGGAGAGAAGGACTAGGAGAAGAAGGAGAGCAGCCGAAGAAGAAGAAGAACAGACTGAAACCAATAGAGTTGCCACAAACGTTCATGTAAAAGGGAGGACACCCGTTTAGCAAAAACGCATCAAGAATTCTTTTTACAAATATTTAATTTATACTAAAATCGACTCTATTTCTTTCTTCCATTCATTTACGATTTAAGTGAAAACAAAATCACAAAATTCAGATAAAGATGGTCTGAGCGCCTCTTTTTTTTATTTTAATTGCTTGACAGAGACACTATCATGTATGCGTGTGTCATCGTTCAGGTTGGTTAGTGATTCCGGGCGTCACCAGCTTAGGTTATTGGTCTCGTATGTGTAGTGCATGTTTTTTCTTCGGGAGATGGCAGTGATCTTTCCCCACTGGATGGCGAGATACGGCGCCGACCTACCATCGGCTAGCGGGGTTTTCCTCTAACCTGGATTCTCCCACCAGCGGGGCACTGCGCCAGCCGGGATTGATTGATTGATTTTTTCGTGTTTCCGGGCGCGTCAACTGCTTTGGTCATTAGTCCCGTTAGTGTAGTGCATGTTTTTTCTCGGAAGATGGCGGTGATTTTTCCTCGCTGGATGGCGAGATCCGGCGCCGACCTACCGTCGGCTAGTGGGGTTTCCCTCTAACCAGGACTCTCTCGCCAGCGAGGCACCGCTCCAAGTGGGACAAGCTCTAAGCTCCCGACCGATCTCCCGGAATATGTGATAGTGTCATGCATGTTAGTGTGTGTTTGTAAAAGGAAAGTATAAGAATAGGAAGAGGAAGGAAAGATCGCACGCGGTCCGTGGCCCGTTCGTTAGGGTACTACTTCGGCATTTTCCTGGTGTTGATCGGAGAAACCACGGAAAACTACCGATCAGAGCAGCCGGTCGCTAGAATTCTCCTCCACACAGCGACTGAATTCGACCTAGCTGAAAAGCTGGTGTCAAAAATCCTGCCGCCGTCATGACTCGAACCTAAGACCTCCCGGTCAGAGATGCTGCAATGACATCAGTTGACGCACTAAGCTACCACTCCCGGTTCAGCGTTCAGAAAAAGGATATTCATGTTTTCTATTTTAAATCAAACAACAAACGATACACTGTATCCGATGTTAGTCATGCAATCAAAATAAATGACAACAAAAAAGTTAAAAATTTACTAAAATGAGGACATTTTAAATACAAAGGAGGCCGAGAGGACAATTTGACTGTCTTTCCAAAAGGAGGGCGGTTTGCAACCCTAGAAACAACGCCAAGAAATGGGAAAACAACGTATAGAGGAGATCGCTGATGACCTGAGCTGTTATAAAGCGACCATAAATAAACAAATTTTAAAAAAACGTCTAGAGGGAGCCTAGTTCTAATGAAGTACGTAGCAGCGTTCGCGTCTTGGATGCTGGAGTGGTTCTCCAGCGGGCGCTTGGCGACAGCGGCTGGACGGCGCTGCCCTCCACTCGATGGCGCGCGCGCACAATGCCGCCTCCCTCCACGCGCATGCGCGCAGCCCTCTTCTTTTTCTGAATAGCGGCTCGTCTTCTTTACGGAAGCGATGCCGCGCCGTTCCCTCGCGTTTCACCCCTCTCCGTCGAGAGGTTATACCTCTTCGGTCGGGAGGCCATTGCTGGCTATTATGCATTATAACTACCGTCTCGAGCTCCATTCGCTCAGCGGTTTTCTAACCTCGGGGTGCCCTTTCGCGGAGGTCCCAAGTTCGATGTTCGATTCCTCTTCCCGACCGGTCGGACAAAAGAGCAACGCGCATCGTTCGAGAGGAGAAAAATTTCATTTGTGTTGGTACTCCGACTTTGTGCTTCACTTCGAAATCTTGGTCTTTTGCTGACTTGGAAGTTTCATTTCAAGCCACGTCTAAAGTGTAATCAAGAATAGCGGTTGCGTCTTTTCAAGATATTGAGAACAGTTAAGCAGATTTTCCCGAACTCTCCCCTTGAGAACTCTTTAACGATCCATTCTAGGACCTATGTAAGATATGCAGCATAATGAATGTGCACAATTTTCATAAAAAACAGAAGAAAAAAGTTATTGAAATGTTTGTTGATGACCAAACAACAAATAAATAAATGAATAATAATTTAATTTATTTCTCGCTCCTTTTCGCGTTAAAATGAACGTCTAAACTATTTGCAATTGAATACATTTCTCCCCAAGAATAAATTAAAGGTTTCGTCCTTCTTAAATTTCAATTTGGTACTACATTATGCCGAAGAAAACAGAACCACATTCAAATGCAATCTCGTGCGTAGAATTTCAGCTCGTTAACCTCTGGCCAAACAGACACTTTTTCATGGCCTGCTAGTGGGAAATACCAACACGCACGAGGTGGACGATGACTTGCACAAACAGCGAAAAGACTTTATTGAATGGAGAAACCGAACGATCGCTTGCTTCGTCTCTGCAACTTGCATTAAGTTGCACCTTAACCGTTACCACTTCACGGCGGTTACTCGTGGCATATCGACACCTCTCTAATTCCTTGAGCTCCTCTCAATATATTGCGATATTATCCGTCTTCCTCTGTCATGTGGTTTAATTAATATATGGGGTTCCTGTGTAGCTCAGAAACTATTTCTTCGTAGAGCTTACAATTTAGTTCCTCCTTTTGTTTCTTCTTCTACATCTTCCTTTCTTCATTAATGTCTTCTTGTCCCCTTAATTCCTTCTTTTCTTCTTTATTATTTTTGTTTTTCTCTATCTCAGCTTCACTTTCTCTTTCACTTCCATTCTTTCCATTTCGTCTTCTAGACTGAAATCCATAGCTACTGGTCAGGCGCGGCTCGTCATTAAAGGCTGAAAGTCGGAGCCTCTCCTAAAGAAATCACTCCCTAAAAGAAATTTAAAAATATATTTATAAATGTATTTATTTATTAATAATGGATTTTTGAGTTGTATTACATAACAATCATATCAAAATTTTTCTTTGACAGTTAATTGACGACCGTTCGTAACTTATTTGAAGCTGTTGACAAGGAAGAGAAAAGCGTTCGTTGTAAAACGAGGAGGCGTGACATCACGCATTCTCTGCAGAGGCTTTCCAGCGGATGAAGACTGCCGTCAGGTAGCCTTCAAGGGTGGGGCCTAGGGTCTGAAGAAGGATGTGCTGACCAGATTGCGTTACTATGCAGCACAACGAGTAGCATTGCGACTAGTTTTCCTAATATGCGGTCGGAGCCTTTATCAGAAGCGCGAAGCATACAGGACTATAGTCTTCGTGATCGAAAGAGTTTATGTATAGAAATGCAATGCAATGCAATGCAATGTAATGTAATGTAATGCATTTGCAGCCTTCCCCATTCAGAAAACCACGAGCCGCGACTGCTGTTGGTGCTTCACGCAGACTTGACGCCTGCTTGAGTCTTTCCACACCATGCAGAATGAAATTTTTGGGATAAGGAAATAGTTCAGTGGGACCAATGTAGATATGGAAGATAAAATATATAACGTAGATATAGAAAAAAGTTACTGACAGAAATCGAACCACGACCTTCCTGTCTATGAGCTTTTAGTTGCGGTCTCTTGCGTAAAAACGAACGCTAACGCGTGCTGGAAGAGGAAGAAAAATATATACCGCATATTAATTTTGATTACTCACGCTGCAACACCCGGTAAACACAATACACCACACGGCTTAATTTATTGGCAGCGTGTTGTGTTCTGTAAACCGCAACTTTATGCTCTGAATATATGGTAATATATGGTGGAAGTACTTTGTTTCACGACGGGTTTGTGCGTGTTCTAGAAAATCGCTAGATCGAAACAAAACGAAACAAAAACTTCTCAGATCCACTCCTGATGTGTAGATATTTTATCTTTTCTTCTCCCTACCTTGATTTATTCCCTTTTCTCACTTCCTTTCCAATAGCATTATAACGCGTGTCAAGCTCTGAACTGACAGCCACGTAAATGTAATACCATTGGAGTCTTTTAGATCATATTGAAAAGGCTTTTGAAATGGAGCAGCCCCTGCAGATGGAGTACGTGCAGAATGGGACAGGAAGGTTTGCGCGCGGCTCATGTCCTTTGCTTAAAGAAGGGCTGCTCAAATGGCGCCCACAAGGCGCGCCCTGGCCCAGCAGCTGACTGCCGGCAACAGGTGTGGTCCACTGCTTGTCGAGTAAGAACGACACGGCGGGGAAGCGCTCCGGCGCAATCGGCTCTAGTCAAGTGAAGGCGAGTGGCACGCAGGGGACTGCAACGGGTCACCACGGGTAGTCTGCCTCGAATTCTTGCATTTGATCAGACCTGTTTCAGAATGTTACTCAGATATCAGTTTGCAACTGATTGAAGGTAAGCACAGAAGAAGCCGATTAAAATATTGATCGAAAAATTATCTTTCACTCAATTGTATAGTCTCTCTCAACTTTATAGCCACCAGAGTCCCAATTGGACCCTAGAATACTCCGATCTAAGAAGCAGAAGGTGCAGTCTCCCAACAACACGCCCTAACATCTTAAATGTTTACTCCGGTTCTTTTTCTGGTCCTAACCTGTCGACTCGTGAACTTCGCATTCTCCGTGGACTAATTTATTGGACGAGCGTTGCCTTCCCCAAACCACAACTTTATGTCCTGAAAATACGAGATATTCTAGTTTGACTACGAGGTCGTGCATCTTAGAATCGTTGGGATAGCGTAAGATCAACTCTGAAACGAGCATTTCTCAGACCCGCCCCCGAAATTCATGTGTCCCCCTAAATCTTTCTCGGTCGCATTCCAGATTGGCTGGTGTAAATTGGTAGATAATGAGCGATAATTTCGACCAGAAGCCCTGATATTTATGACGGTGTTCAGTGACACACGCAAGCGACGAGATAAACTAAAAAAAGAAAATAAACCATCCACTGTAACACAAATCAAGAAAATTTACAGACTAAAGTATCACATATGTTTCGTTTAAACGGTGCTGTAACCGTTTAAGAGGCAGGTCGTAAGGTCTCACGTGGTCAAGTTAACATCACGCTCTCGCTAATACAACGCTTCATCTCCTCCCTTTTTGTGTCGTCTTACAACACCTCCCGTCCGGAAGGTCATTCAAAAATCAATCACCGTTGAAGGTCGGTGAATTTGCCGCGGCCACCGAAACAAATTTGTGCAGCATTAAGTCAAATGGGTTTACGAAACAGACGAACGTTAATTAGCGGCCAGCCCAGAGCGCGCGTCCGTCGCGGAGCGGCCCCGCAGGGCGCGGAGGCGCGCCCGGGATGAAGACGTGGTCATTTGCGCCGTAATTCGCCCTCGGACAAGAAGAGGGACGGCGGCGGCGGCGACAGCGGCGGCGCAAGCGACGAGGTGGTGGACGAAGAGAAGTAGTGGCAGTGGTGATGAAGGTGGGGAAATCGGTGATGATGGTGGTGGAGAAGAAGGTGGTGGAAGTGAAGAATGGAAGTGGTAGTCACAGAGAAGGTGTCGATGGCTACATGACGGAAGTGGTGGTTGTGATTTCGGAGGTGACGGTTGTGATGTAGGTAGCAGTAATGATGGGAGAGCAGTGAGAGTTAGGATGGCTTATGAGACGGTAATGGCGATGACGAGAGTGGTAGTGAAGACGATGATAAAGATGGTAGGAAAGGCTAAGGTGACGATGACCGTGGCAAGATGGTCGGCGATGATAGTGACGGAGGCAACGATAGTTGTGGTGGTGGTAAAAGGCAGTGGAGGGAGTTAGGGTAATAGATGTGACGGTGACAGTATCGATGGAGCTGACGATGGTAAAGGTGGTGGTGGTGGTGGTGGTAACCTCGGCGATGGCGGTTGCTGATTCGGTCCCATTAACGAGCCTGGCCGGCGCGGCGCAGCGTTCGCTGGCTGCGCGAAGCTAATTCCCCCGAAGTCGTTCTCATCAACACCATCGCCTCCGTGGCGCCATCCCCCGCCCCCTCGCCTCTCCGCTCGGAGAGCAGGCGACGAAATGGGCAATGGGCCGGAAAGCGGGCGCACGAAGGACAGACACTTCCATGGGAAATTCTACTCGTCTACGTGGACGCAAGGAGATGGAAGCTATTAAGCGAAGTTTTGCTGAACTGCTGTAAATAGGAATAAGATTTTCATTCATCACGAAACGTTTTGTATTGTAGAATAATATTTCAAAATAACCTCAGAAATTGAATGAAAAATATATTTATCCTTGAAATATTACTTACTTATAATATAATTTACGTTGGTAAGAAATACCTATATAAACATTCTATGGAAAAGATGAAACGTTAAGATTTGCATAATTTCGTTTAAATTAAAATTAAAATATAAAGCAGATACTAGGAAGCTTGGAAACAATTTTTCATTTATTAATCTATTACTCAATTTTAATGTTGAGAAAAATGAAAATTTTGGCAAGCAATAAATTCATAACCTGAAACAAAAAAGTTCTCAACATACGAAAATTTGAAAAAACTATATCCCCGTATAACACTCATGCTATTCTTGCGTATTTTAACATGTAGTTATAACCAAGTAATTGAAACACTTCAAAAAATTACACTTAATGTAGGTTGAAAGTGATTAAATTTTACAATAATTTAATTTAGACAACATTTAGTTCTGATTTATGAATAAAATATTTATCGCTGAGCGAGGTACGCACTGCGTGGTGTAAATAATATTAGGTTAGGTCTCTCTCTCACTCTCTCTCCCTCTCACACACACACTCACACTCTTTCACCCACACTCTCAACCACACACACAACCCCTAAGAGAAAATGCATACGAAATAACACACAATACGAATTAAGACAGTGAGAATTCATGGGATAAATTTAAAAAAATTAAACTGAGAAAAGAAAGTCTGATGAAAACTTATTTCAAATGGTTCAGACAAAATGAATACAATGACAATGAAAAGAAACCAAACAAAAATCTGCAATGAAAGAAAGAACACGTTTGTTTTGTATTTTACTTCTTTTCTGCATTTATCATACGTATTTGGCGGGTCGATATCCCTGCTTCAGAAGCACCACTCGCGCCACCATTTCGACCCACTGTGGGGAAGCGGTAATAGCAGATCATCAGCACTTACGTGGCCGGGTGTGATGAGACGGTCCTAAGCAACGCGGGGTATCAATTTTTTCTCCGCTCCAGCTATAAATTAATGCCCTCTCTTTTTCTTCGAGCCAGGGATAGGGTGGGGGAAGGTGGGGGTAGGGAATTCCCGACATTCTTCTTCTTTACCTGCCAGCTGATTTCAGTATCCGCCGTTCCGTCTCATTTGGAAAATTAAAAAAAAAATTATACAGTTCTGATCCTACTCGTATAAACAGAAAAAATCAGGTAACCTACGTGTGTTCCTGTGCCTCTCCGTCCATCCGTCCGTCCATCCATCTTTCCATCCGTCCGTTCGTCCATCTGTCCGTCCATCCGACCGTCCATCAGTCCGTCCATCAGTCCATCCGTCCGTCCATCCGTCCGTCCATCCGTCCGTCCATCTGTCCGTCCATCCGTCCGTCCATCCGTCCGTCCGTCCATCCAACAGTCCGTCCATCCGTCCGTCTATCAGTCCGTCCATCAGTCCGTCCATCAGTCCGCCCATCAGTCCGTCCATCAGTCCGTCCATCAGTCCGTCCATCAGTCCGTCCATCAGTCCGTCCATCAGTCCGTCCATCAGTCCGTTCATCAGTCCGTTCATCAGTCCGTCCATCAGTCCGTTCATCAGTCCGTCCATCAGTCCGTCCATCAGTCCGTTTATCAGTCCGTTCATCCATCCATCCATCCATCCATCCATCCGTCCACCTGTCCGTCCGTCACGACTAGACTCTTCCGTTCCACTATTTGAGACAAACGAGGTGTCATTCGACGCAACGAGATCTACTCATAAAAACTGATGATTTTGTCAGATCTTTCGACAACATTCTAAGAGAATAGCCAAAAAAGACATTTTAAAGAGTATTTAGAACCTAAAAACCGTTTTAAAAGAACCTGCAGCGGTAATCACACAACAACCGTTTCATAATACAATTATTGATCTCAAGAAGAAAAATGGACTGCCACTACTAGTTAGGACTTTGTAGATTACCGGGAAAGAATTCTGAAAAAGTTTTTAAGGACTGCCCAGTACCTACAGTAGTGAAACGCTGCGAACTACTGTACTTTTATTCTGGCATTATGTGAAAAACGTAGAACGTGTTGCATAAGATAGGCGTTATGTAAACCTATTGTAGATGAAATATTTACATTTAAAAAAAGTTATTATGCTTTATCAAGTAATTCTCTGTGCTCGAGGATAGACGTGCCAAGAAAATTTTATGTATAAAATTTATTTTTATTGTGAACTTACTTAGCACCAAAAATCAACTTCAACATGCAAATACCCAACGGAGGAGTCAGGCTACGCTGGTGAGAAGATAACCCAGCACACGTAAATTTAAATATCTAATAAACTCGATTTTCACAAAAAAATCGACTTGCGGTAAACAAAGGTAACCCCGGTAAAAAAATTCTCTCCCAAAAATGAATTCACCCTACAAAAATCCCCATTTAAAAGATTGAATTTGCCTCTTCCGAAGTATTTTCTGTCTTTTCAAATCTTTGCATTATAGAGTTAAATTCATGGCTAGGTTATTAAGATATATAGGCCTTTTTTCATTAAAAATTAATAGAATATGTCATTACATACAAATACTGATGCGAGAGAGTCGTTTTTAAGTGATTGCGACGAAAGTTTATAATTTTGAAAACAAACAAAGTTTTAAAAGAAAAAATAATGCTCGTGAAAGCTTTCCCAAAATGGGCTGGAAAAATGTGTATTTTATGATTTGACTTTCAACAAACTTCATTTTCATAATTTTCATTGAGGATAATGAGCTAAGAAATTATTCGGATTCATTCGGATGCATATCGTGTTAATACAGAGAATTATTTTCGATTGAAACAACGCTCATAAAGGCTGTTTTCTATCACAGCATCTTGGTTCGTCTCAAATGCAACAATATATCGAGACCGCACTCGAACAACGCTCCAATAAAGACCCTGAAATAAACTCGAAATATCACCAAAGTCTGGAAAAGCATTCCAAACATCTAGCACAAAACCGTCTTGATAAAAGCCACGAAATATAATTTCCTCTCTTTATCTCCCTTACATAACCACACAAAAGTAATTTTATTTTGTTCTAATATTATTAAAATGCCAATAACTTTTACTTTCTTACCATCAGTATTTATGTAGTAAAGAGAAAGTTTTATAATGTTGCAGGGAAAGGTGGTGATTTTTTATCTAAAAAATAATGGGTCCCTGATGTCGAGAAAGTAGAATATCTTGTTTCCATTAAATTACATTCTTTATCACGTTGTGTAGCCAGTATTCACGTTTCTAGGTCCTTGACACCGAAAAATTGGTCGATGTCAAAACGTGTCTGTCCGTCTCTCTATAGTCAACAACAGTGCCTAAGCCGTTCAGACGATTTTCTCGAACGATGATATTCGCCCATTCATCTGACCGAGTTGGACGGCTTTCAAGTTAGAAACGGACATATTGATTTTTGTGTGTATTGTACTAGTTTATTATTATATTTTTTGTAAGGTATAGATTGCCATTCTATGGAGTATTACTACTTAACAAGGTGGTGTCCGGAGAAGGCTAAACGAAAGGATTCGTAACATCTTCTCAATCCTAAGCAGGTTAAACCTGCAGTACTCCTGGTACAAGGGTAAAAAAATACTATTTACATTAGCATAGCGTAAGTATTTTTAACAATCACCTGCTTTTCATTGATTAATGAAATAATAATTTACAAATACTTTACTTGCAGCTTTAACAATAATTTCATTTTTTCCAAAAAATGGCGTCAAACGTTTTATTTAATTTTTTCCTCCGGTAGAACAAAGAACGCTGGTCGTGAAAGGGGTGCAGGTCCCATTTTCGGTGAACTCTCTTTTCTTTACAAAATTACAAAAATGTAACATTCCGTATCTACAATATTCGTAGAGATGTTTCCCATAATGAAAACTGTTCTATAAAATGGATATGAAAAGGAGGTCACGTACAACTTCTACATTCTAACGTTTGGAAAATGCAAAAAAAAAAAAAATATTTAAGATAAACATTTTTGTCTTAAATTACATCTGCTCCAAAGAAGATCTTTAAAAAATGTCATACACAACGTTTTGAAAACAAATAGTTTTAGCGTAATGTCTACTCGATGGTAATGCAATTTATAAAAAAAAACATTCTCAAAATCCACTTCAAATTATTTCGTTCAATTTTTTTCACAGGCACAAGGCACGCTTAAGTGCTAAATAGCGCAGCTCTTATTTTCGTTGAACCCTCTTATTTCTTAAAAATTGCGTAAGTTATAAATAATGCGAGACAGAATGTGACGTTATAGCACCACTAATTTAAAAAGACGAGCAGATTTGGTGAGTTTTGCTTGATAGGATGGCAATTTAAAGAAATATTCTTCAAGTCGGCTACAAACTTTTCCTCAGATAGAGGAAAGAATGCCTAAAAATGTTACACTTCTCATTTTCATTGAACTCCCTGAGTTTTAAAAAATTACAAAAGTTACAAATGATTCTAGAAAAGTGATGTGATTAAATAGAAGATAACGCAAAATATCTGTTGTTATAGCACCACTATTTTTTTTGAAGTACTGATAGCAATGCCACGGAAAGTAGCGTCTGGTGACTTCCTGAATACATTTTGTTTTATTGTATTTGTAAATTTATTTCTATGTTGTGTTTACATTTTATTTCAATTTTAAAATATATTGCTAGACACTAACTAGAGTTCTGATAAAAATGCCTCGGAAAGTAGCGTCTGGTGACTTCCTGAATACATTTTGTTTTATTGTATTTGTAAATTTATTTTTATGTGGTGTTTACTTTTTATTTCAATTTTGAAATGTATTGCTAGAAACTAACGCCATGCGGGCGGTGAAGGAGAGGGGGGCAGATTCCTGAAATTTTTCTTCGTTACCTGGCGACTGTTGCCAGCGTTCGCTGCTCCGTCTTCTTCAGGAAATTAAATCTCCGCCTGGAGCGCGTCCGTCCGTGGCCATTACTGCCCGGCGACATGCGTAAGGTCGAAGGTCGCGCAGCGGGTGATGGAGGCCGCAGGGGGCCTTGACCATAGGCGGCCGTGGCCGGCGCAGCCCGTCAAAGCGACCGCTGGGACTGCGCAGCTCACAGTGCGAAGGAACCTTATACGCGAACGTCTCTTCAGCAGGCACTACCATAATCGGTTACCATAAATTCAAATATGTTACGTTTTAGAACTATTTAATTGCTAATTAATTACGCAAAAATGTTTGGCCCTTTGAATTTTTGCGTAATTAATTGAGCTTAAGATAAAGCAGGCACCATCACAATCGGTTACCCCAAAACCAACTCTGGTATCTTGTAGAAAAATTGAATTGTTATTCTGTTGTGCAAAAAATTAATTTAATTGTTTTTCAAATTTCCGAGCAAATTATAGTGAGCTGGTTTGAGATTCAGCTGACACCACCACAATCCCATACCACACAAATAAATATGCCATCTTGTAGAACTCAAAATTGAACTATGGTTTAACTCAAAATTTAGGAGATGTGACGTATTATAATTAGAAGTTATAGGCTTTTTGTGCTCTTTTTTGCAGTGCAATGGCGTACCAATCAATTGCATTTCTTCACAAAAGGAGAGTTGTTGTAACGCTATGTTACTTATGCGAACTTAAAAATTAAAATGTATCTCCTAGAAAATAAGCTTTTTTGTGTTATGACCCAGAAGCAAATGAATTCCCAGCAAACATTCATCAATCAATATCTTCAAGTGAGACACCTACAAATAGAAGCTGAATTTGTTGATGACCATGATGAGTGTCGATTCAATGCTAAGTGTAAGCAACGCATTGGTGTTCTCCCATTTGCTGGCCTGGTGGTCAAAGTGGTGGTTTACATTAATTATATTTTTAATTGATTGGTTGATTGATGATTGGGTGATTGCTAGTGATTCCGGGCACGTCAACTACTGAGAGCATTAGTTCCGTTAGTGTAGAGCCTGTTTTTTCTCGGGAGATGGCGGTGATCTTTCCCTGCTGGATGGCGAGATCCAGCGGAAACCTACCGTCGACTAGCGGGGTACCGTCGACTAACCACGTATCTCCCATCAGCGGGGCACCGCCTCAATAGGGACAAGCTCTAAGACCCGAACGGTCCCCCCGGCATGTGTGGTAGTGTAGTGCATGTTAGTGGGTGTAAGGGGTGAGGATAGGACAAGGAAGAGGAAGGAACAATCGAGTGCGGTCCGCGGCAGGGTACTGCTCCAGCATTCGCCTGGTGTTAATCGAAGAAACCACGGAAAACTACAGATCAGAACAGCCGGCCGGTAGAATTCTCCTCTGACAGACAGCCACTGAATTCGACCTAGCTGAAACGCTAGTGTCGAAAATCCTGCCCCCGTCGGGACTGACCTCCCGGTCAGGGCACTGCAGTGACATCTGTTGATGCACTGAGCCACTTCTCCCGGTATTAATTGATTGGTGCTTCCGCATGAGTCTCAACTGTTGTGATCACTAGTTCCGAACGTGTTATACGCACATGTTATATCCCAGGAGTTGGTGGTGTTCCTTTCTCCGTGGCGAGGGAAGTTCGTCACCGACCTACATGTCGGCTTGCGAGCTTTCTCCTCCAGGTATCTCCCCGTTTTGTTCTGCCACAGCCAAGATCTAAGCTCTCAATTGGTCCCCTGTCATGTGTAATGTACATACGTACGCGCAAGTACAGGTTGAGGATACGATAAGGATTAGAAAGGAAAGATCGCACGCTGTTTGTTAGGGTACTGCTCCAATATTCGTATTATATTGATCGGCGAAACTACAGAAAATTACTGATCAGAGCAGCCGATGCAGTTCTCCTCCAGAGCTTACATGAAGTATGGTTTAATAATCTGGAGGGGTGAATGATAATTAGAGTTGAATGATTATGAAAGGGGTAATGTTCAGAAGAAATACATGCTGGTATGAGAAGATACACTCATCCAACACTTAGATCTGAAGTTGAACCAAAAGCATTCTTCTCTACCTAGTAAAATATATTTCAATCAATTAATTAATTAATTACGGTTTCTCCTATCCTGGAAGATTTATTTTCATTCTGCTATTTTTACGAGTTCTCACCCGACCGCCGTGGTGTGCGGATCGTGTCCGCAGCTCCGTTGTGCCTTACCTTGCTCGCCTGCGAGTGCGCCAAGATAAGGAGAGGTCAAGCGATAATAAACCTGTGTGCAGTAGTTCTAAGTGAACAGTTATATTTGTGCAGGTGAAACGGTGTTATTAATTTTAGTTCTACAAAGACAATTTATATATAAAACTCAGTGATTACAGAAGTGTATTCGGGTAAGCTCGGTAGCAAGTAGTGCAAAAGCTACCAATACCC
This sequence comes from Teleogryllus occipitalis, assembly GCA_011170035.1. Lineage (NCBI taxonomy): Eukaryota > Metazoa > Arthropoda > Insecta > Orthoptera > Gryllidae > Teleogryllus > Teleogryllus occipitalis. Next base: position 57,948 of record BLKR01003099.1, read on the forward strand.
GGAAAGCTACGTATTTCAACAAATGCCATTAGATGAATCAGCAAGCAGCGGTAGACACAACATGGATCTTGATTCATCTGATCCCGTGAACCTGACACAGAATGCATGGCAAATATACGCACCAGCTCGGTCAAAAAGACCGAACCCAGACGTCCTCGACCCTGATGTAAATAGAAGGGTAAGGCAAAAGACAGCGTCTGGCGATAGTAATAATAGTATTTATACAGTTCCCACCAAGAATCAATTTAGTGCTCTCAATACAGAAGATGCAATAGAAAATAATGAGGAAACTTCTCCAAAAACCACAGTACCTCCAATTTTTGTGCCAAATGTAAATAATGTTCCACCCATAATTAAGTTTATAAAGGAAGCTTTAAAAACCGAAAACCGAAGACTTCGAAATAAAATCTCTGGCAAACGACAAAATTAAAATAGCACCAAAAACTCCAGATCTTTACATGGGAATAGTAAAACATTTATCAGGCAACAACTACGTATACTATACATACCAGTCGAAACAAGAACGTGCGTATAGAGTTGTCTTGCGGCACATGCATCATACGGTAGATGTAAAAGATATCAAGGCTGCGCTTTTAGAAAAGGACCATAAAGTTAGAAACATAATAAATGTCCGCCATAGGTTTACGAAGTTACCTCTGCCTCTATTTTTGTAGACCTTGAGCCCAAATCTAACAACAAAGAAGTATTCAAAATTAACCGACTACTAAATTGTGTCGTTGTATTTGAACCACCACGTCTGAAACGAGAGATAGTTCAATGCAAAAATTGCCAGAGATATGAACATACCAGGTCGTACTGTGCATACCCGTTTCGGTGTGTTAAATGTGGAAAAGAACACGATCCAGAAAAGTGTCAAAAAGAAAAGCAAAGTCAACCGACATGTGCGCTGTGCGAAGGGAATCATACCGCCAACTATAAAGGTTGCCAAGTATATCAAGAAATACTAAAAAGGAAAGGGTACAAAACCTCAAGTAAACCCAGAACATTTCAACAAGAGATGCCTAGACAGACACAAAACAACAATATCGCAACTACTTATCCCCAAGAAAACAAAAGAAGTCTACAAGTAAATGAAGGAACACGGGCCGATGTTGCGCGACCAAAGCCACCAGAACGACAGCAACATAATGAACAACATAACGATAGCCACTCTATTATGAACATTATACAGAACTCCTTTGACAGATTTGAAAACATATTAATGCAACAAAGTCAACAAATAAACTCTTTAATTAACCTCTTGACGACGCTTGTCTCCAAATTATCCAATGCCTAAATTTCTTCGCATTGCAGCTTGGAACGCCAACGGCTTGGCAAATCATCGCCAAAAAATAGAAATACTTCTCAACAAAAACAAAATAGACATTATACTCATCTCTGAAACTCATTTCACAGAAAGAAGCTACTTTAAACTAAAGAACATCACATTATACGATACTAAACATCCTAGTGGCAATGCTCACGGTGGCACAGCAATATTAATAAAAACTTTGATATATAAAAGCTTGACCAAGATATTCAAGCAACATCTGTACAAATTACGGACTGGAATGGACAAATCACCATCAGCGCCATCTACTTCCCTCCCAGATTCAAAATAGATAAGCATCGATTTGAAACCTATTTTAAGTCTCTAGGAAATAGGTTCATGGAAGGTGGAGACTTCAACGCCAAACATACTCAATGGGGATCCAGGCTCATCACTCCTAGAGGGAGAGAACTGCAAAAAGAAGCTACTTGTCTACAGCTAGAAACCATTTCTAGGTGAACCTACCTACTGGCCTACCGACGAAAACAAAATTCCAGACCTGATTGATATATTTATAACAAAAGGAATCCCATCCACTAACTGTATCATTGAATCTTCCCTCGAACTGTCCTCAGACCACACTCCAATAATTATCACCGTTGGTAACAAAATTATCCTTCACCCCTCTCCCGTGTCGCTAACGAACAGAAAGACAAACTGGGACTCGTACAGAAACCAGATATCAATGAAAACAAACATCCGATTACCATTAAAAACAGCTGATCATATAGATGAAGCGACTGAATATATAACCCAAAATATTCAAGAAGCAGCTTGATTCGCCACACCGCAACTCCACTACACCCAGAGCAGCATGAAATACCCAAAATTTCTTTTAAACAAAATAGCTGAGAAAAGAAGACTAAGAAGAATCGGGCAAGCTTCAAAATATCCTGCAGACCGTACCAACTACAACAGAGCAACTAGGCAGCTAAGGTGCCTCCTAAAAGATTTCAACAGCAACAGGTTTCAAGATTTCATAACCAGCCTCACCCCAACAGAAGATACTAATTACTCTCTATTTAAAGTCACCAGGAAGCTGAAACAACCGACCCAACCAAATCCCCCTATCAGGGATGAAAATATGTGCTGGGCGAGAAACCCCACAGAGAAAGCATCTACCTTTGCCAAATTCTTCGCTAATGTATTCCAGACTCATCCCCATTCAAATACAAACCAAGACCAACAAATCCGGGATTACCTGAACTCCCCAAACCAAATGACGCTTCCAATTCCACATTTTTCTCTCAGAGAAATTACAAAAACCATTAACGCCTTATCAAGCAAAAAAGGTCCTGGCTATGACCTAATCAGAACACTTCTTCTCAAAGAACTACCACAAAAAGGCAAGACTATAATTACTGCACTATTCAACAGTATTCTAAGAACAGGGCACTACCCGGAGCAATGAAAAATAGCCCAAATTCAAGTTTTTCTCAAGCCTGGGAAACCTCCGCATGAACCCTCCTCTTATCGTCCCATCAGTATACTTCCAATCCTATCCAAAGTGTTTGAAAAACTTCTATCAAGACTACGTCCACGCATAGCAACCAATAACCTAGTTCCTGACCATCAATTTGGCTTTAGACAACAGCATTCTACCATCGAACAAGTTAATAGAATCACCAGCTACATTGAGAATTGTTTCCAAGAAAATAAATATTGTTCAGCCGCCTTTCTAGGCATCGCCCAAGCGTTTGACAAAGTCTGGCACGATGGACTCCTATTTAAACTCAAACATTTCCTACCATATACCTTCATCAATATCTTCAGTTCTTATCTATCCCACCGCACTTTCCAAATCAAATATCAAAATGAATTATCTGAATTCCATCCAATCAAGGCCGGAGTACCACAAGGTAGTGTTCTTGGCCCTATTCTGTACCAACTCTATACGACAGATATATCAGAAACAGATAAAACAACCATAGCCACTTTTGCAGATGATACGGCCATACTAGCTTCAGATGACGACCCAAATGTCGCATCCAGACATTTACAAGAACATTTTACAATGAATGAAAAATGGGCCCAGAAATGGAAAATAAAAATCAATGAAAACAAATCAGTCCATATAACTTTTACCCTGAGATGAAACAAATGTCCTACTGTCCACATCAACAATAATCCAATATTACAAATTGAAAGTGTAAAATACTTAAGGATACATCTAGACAAACGTTTAACATGGAAAATCACATTTTAGCCAAGAAAAAGCACCTACAACTTCAAGTAAGAAAACTATACTGGATACTAGGATACCACTCAAAACTATCGCTGGAAAATAAACTATTGCTTTATAAATCCATAATAAGTCCAATATGGACCTACGGCATCCAAATCTGGGGCACAGCAAGCAAGAGTAATCTCTCTATCATTCAGAGATTTCATTCCAAGACCTTAAGAATGATCGCGGCAGCGCCTTGGTTCATCACAAACGCAGCATTACACAAAGACTTAAAAATGCCCACTGTCTTAGAAAGAACAGAATCAATCAGCTCAAACTATCTCCAGCGTCTTCAAAACCATCCAAATCACTTAGACCTCAACCTCCTTGACAATAGTGCAGATATCCATCGTCTAACCAGAACCTCGCCCATACAACTCCCATACAGATACTCAAGAAGTAACTGAAACATTATCACCACCAAATTATCAATTCCAATTGCTGTCAACCTAAAATAATAATAATTGCTTTTTGTTATAGTATGAAGAAGAAGATGAAGAGTACCGATGGGATACCTTCACTACTAATCATTGTCATAATAATTCTACAAGACATCACATTTACTTATTATTTTGTAAAAAATAGATAGTAAATTTATCTTAAAATAAAGAAATGCTATTTTTAGTTATATTTCATACTAAGTTGTGTTTAAATTCATTAACTTGAAATAATGGAACAAGTTGCATTACTTAAAATTTTCATTTTATTATCCAACTTCCTTTTGATGTCTACTTTTCTCTGAGCCAAATGCTTCAAATTTTCAATGATGATGAGAAGAAAATAATGTTTTGGGAGTTTGTGTATGTCATGACGTTACATCACGTGCCTATATTGTGAGCAAAATATTTTCCTCCCTTCATGAATTGTAGAAAATATCGACAAAACTGGTAATCTCCTATTACTTTGTAAGCTTAAAATTTTGAATATATAAACAAGTTTGGTCATAAAACGTATATATAATATTGCAGAAATATTACATGTTCAGTTGCAACAATGAGAAAAATATCTCTAATTGTTTGAATCTTTCAAGTCAAAAATACTGATTTGAAATTGTGATCAATAATTTATAATTGGTAAAAACATTACGTTTAATTAACACGATTTTTACACATTTCATTTTTTTTAAATTTCGTATGCGCACTCCCGGTCTTGTTTGCCTCAATGTGCGAAGTTGCCCAGCCACCGTGGGTTGGTCGCCAGAAACAGGTTTGGCTGCGTTTCCGCGTACGATATGAAGATGTCGGCACACGGATGTTCACACAGTGCATGCTGCGCAGCAGTCTAGAAGTTACATTCTGGTTACTGTTGTTGCCGGTAATGTTAATGTTTTACGGAATTATTTATAATCTCGCTCAGGTTTGGGTTCTATATTAATTATGTTTGGGTTTTACAAATGTTTTCTTTGCGTAAATTGTACTGTTGTCCAACTTCACGTCACAGCCAGCGTTCTTATATATTTATTAACTGTAGATATTCCCTTACACTTTCTCAATTACTTACACACACCCTAAGGCTAGGGTCATATTCAATTCGTGTTCTGTAGAAATTTCAGTTTGGCAAACACGGCCAATTACGGTTAAATATTTTAAATCATTCACTAAAACGGAGGCCCGTTTGAAAATGCTCTCACATGTGACTTCGAACAAATCGAACATTAAACAAAACTCAAAGCGAACAGGTTAAATGTTTTTGCTTAAAATACTTGTAGCGGGCAAAAGACGTAATAATGTAAAATATCAAGAAATAACGCATAATAATTTCCAAAATGCAATTGAAGAATCTAATCCTGAAGTGTGTGGAAAGTTACAACTCAAAATAACCAATCGGGAACTTGTATTTGAAGATCGAAAATTGTACACAATTTTGATGAAGTGATTTCCACATCTTTACTCTGTGTACTATATTGTGGGGAGGAAACGTAACAGTATCTTTGAGAGTTTTACTTTAAAAGTTGAAACATACATTCTGCGGAAGCAAGCTATCTCATCAGCTGTAAATCAGTTCACTGCGCTTGAAAATACTACTACTACTTTTTTGCTTTTCGTGACGATAGAAGGATCAATTAACAAGATTGCAATGAGATATATGTTTTATAATGTTACCTTTAATTTTATTACATAATCAGGCTAAGTTTGTGCTTAGAAGGAAGGGGACCTGAATATTTTTTTACTCTAACACTTTTATACGTTACAAAATTTAAAACAAATTATATTAAATTTCTACATTGTAAAGAGTTAGTATTCCTTGTTTTTATATTCATTTTACTTGTTGTGTAAGCAATTTTTCAATACCAGAAGCCCTCAAAATTAGATCAAGTTTAGAACCCCTTATGGTCTGGCTCTGCATGCCATGTCCCATTTCTAGACCTATGGAGTTAAGATTACACTCATGTTATTAAGTAATAGAAGAGAAGACACCGGTCATTATGGCTCGTACGTACGTAGAACCCAAGAGGTCGAAGACGATACGTGACCTCGCGGGCAATAGGTTATGTGCTTCGGCAATGTTTTGCAAGTAAGGGTGAGGGAAGGGTACACACCAGTTTGTTTCGAAATGATGTAATCTAACAGCTACACGAAGAGTAGTATTGTGCAGAGGTTAATTTTCATTTAAGTTTAAAACTTAAATTTACGTTAATTTATGAATTTTCTATTTAAATTTGAACTTGAGGCGCACTTAACATCAAGCCTTAACAACATTTTCAACATTTTCTGGAAAAAAAAAGGCTTCAAATTTTTGGATTAATTAATTTTTTCGAATACAGCGAAACACGTTTAAAATGGTACAAGGTCTCATTTTCGTTTAACTCTCTAAATTATTGAAAATTACAAAAGTTGATTTTTTTTCGACATCTTCTTTCAACTACAATTTGGGGTGAGAAAGTTTATCATAATGAAATTGGTTTCTCAAAGGCAGATCTTTATATTTTATATACATACAATTTTTAGAAAAATCGAGTAGTTTTTGCGTAATTTTTTTTCAAACACAGCTTTAAATTTTTCTTATTTTTTCTCGTACCTAGAAAAGTACACGTGAACATGGCAGGTCCCTTTTTTGGTAAACTCTTGTATTTTAGAAAATTGCAAAAAAAAACATCGCAAAAATAAAACATTGATTGATAGATATTTTTTAAATGAAATCTTTTCTAAAACGAAATAGATCCTTAAGTGAAGTCATGTAATTAATTTTTGGAAATACGAGCAGTTTTCGCGAAATGTTTGTTTGAAGTAAAGGCAACTTATACAAAGATCTCAAAAAGGGCTCCACAGTTTTTCTTTCATTGTTTTTCCTCTAAGATAAGCATAAATGAATATCTGAGTTTTCGAAAATTGCAAATGTTACTACATATATTCATCTCAGGTTTACACATTTTGTTGAAAAAGTAGAAATTACGAAAATTATTTTGGAGTCTGTCTAATTTTGTAACTTCTTGTCATTTCTGAAATAAACAGTATGGAAATGCCAATTAGCAGTAAGGATCTTTTCCTCGATGCATTACCATATACAGCTTGAAGTAGATGACTGGCGTGATATTAAAGGCAATGATTTGCACCCTTTTAATTAGTTGTGACGTTCAAATTACAGGCTTAAGGATAACATTTCCGTTCTACCTGGACTTGAAGGAATGCTGTACGATAGGTCATGTGATTAAGACTTCTCCGATCCCGCTACAACGTAGCTCAGCAATACCTGAAGAGCATTTATATTATTCACAAAGCTTCAAACTTCAATTTCACACTCCATCACAGAATCATTAATGTGCAGCTATGATTCTATGACTTCATGTACAATTAATCTTTATCGACATATGCTGAGTTGGCCAACCCGCCCCATCATATAATGAACATTTGTGATTGTCAGATGATACGGACACCTGACAGATGTCTACGTCTTCCTTTGTTGCGAAGACCATTATTACCAACTTCCTGGCAGCAACAGCTGCTGTTATTCGACTGGGGACACAGTAGCAACTCATTAATTTATGCATTCCTTTTTTATAATCTATCTTATTTTTATTCCGGTGCACCAATGTGGATTTTGTTTTGGCACACAATATCTTTAACTGTATTTCTACGAAGATTACCCATTGTTATGTTCACATGTATGGAATGTTTTGACACCCATTGTGAATATTAAACATCTCATCCCTGAGGTGGTTCGGTTTGAATTTTTGAATCGGAAATGAGAAACTACGCCCATTAACGGTCATATTTAACCCGAGACGATTTCCTGACATATTTAGTCCTGATATTTTGGGATATATCAACACCACATAGACATATGTCTAGGTGGTGTTGAATATCATCTTGACATTATTTATTATCGGCTAAAAAAAGTGTTAGCGCTATTCAGTGTTGGCGTCCTATACCCCAGGTTTATAGTAGTTCGTTCTTCTCTAAAGCGATAGTTCTACGTTTCTATACATTTTCATCAAAGTTAAATTTTTTATTAAATAATATAATATAAAAGGTTTGTGACAGTAATGTGTCAAATATTTTAAGAGTTTATTGATTAGATTGGTTTAATTAGATATATAGTCTTTGGGTTTAATAGTTTCAAATTTTTCGAAATATGATCATTCCGCTACAATGTATTTTTGTCAGCGATATTTTCATGCAGTCTGTGCCCCTTGAAAGTCCCCTTTGGACGTCTTTTATCTGTTTATTTTTTTTAAAGTTCCGTAAAAAACGTCTGTAGGACTTCGATACACCGTTACAATGAGATACAAATTAAAATGGTTCATGTTCTTGAAGGAAAACCGAAAAAATTACATTCGAGTTGTATTTAATATTTCTGTGCAATAGCCAAATGCGTAAAAGGGCATTATTTGCTTTAAACTTCTAACAAAAGTTATCAAAATTTGATATACACTTAATTATAAGATATCCAAATAGTTTTCAACCGGAATATCTTCATTTAACAAGTTAAAGAAAATTGAATGTTTTGTACAATGTTAAAATGCAACAACGCAAAGTACCATCAATTTGCTACAGCAAAATGTGGCATTTCTCCAAACAAGAGGAAGCAACAAGGTGAAAAATTAAATTTTTTTATTTAATGCTGTAATGAAATCTACAGAGTAGCATGTAATCTGCAACATATTTTGGGTTGGTCCATTACCCATAAGCTGAAAACGGTGTTCTAGGACATTAGCGCTCCAAGGACCGTTCTCTATCCCCATGTTTAAGACTGGGAAGTGGGTTGAATGTCTTGTGTGTGTGTGTGTGTGTGTGTGTGTGTGTGTGTGTTGTGTACGATGTGTGTGTGAAGTGTCTGACGGACGGACGGACGGACAGATGGACAGGCAGACATTTCGCTGTTAGTCGAGTCGTATCAAGGACCCACAAAACATGGATTCTGGTAACACTATGTGTGAGGTGATTTCTTTTCCGAAATTTAGGAACTGGATTTATCCACTTTTTCGTTACCAGGGCCCAACAATAAGTTTTTCAGCCAAAAAGTCGTCTCTTTTTTCCGCAGAATTATATAACTTTCTCTCTACTGCGTAAGCGGAAGTAGAAAGTAAAAAGCAATTACTTTGCAGCAAATGTAAAACAAATGATTGTAAATTTTCTCCCCGACAATAGAGATAATTACTTAGTATAATCTGAGAATGAGAACTCGATGATCTATTATGATCCTTGATCTGTCATCTAACAAGTTCATTCACCTTAATATCATTGCGAGAAATAAAGCCTATGGTAATTCATGTGTATTGATGATTTGATTCGTCGTCGGGCTTCACAGAGCGAAGTATTGCGAAAGATGTAACTTTACAACAAAGTTGAAGAAATTAATCTCTCACATTCCAACGAGATAAACCTGTTAGTTTCTACTACCACATGGAAACTAGACAATAAATACGGAAACTCCAGTAAAAAATATGTTCATGGCGACAAGGAAGAATTTTATTTTTTGAAATATTGGAAAGGCTGGGCAATAAATAATTGGAATATATTGTTGAAAACATTCATTAAACCGAAAATTTCTCTAGAGAAATCACACTAAAAGGTAATAAATTAAGAATGTTCCCACTCGTAAAAGTATTGCCCTTTAGGTTCAATACTAAACGTTTGGCTAGCAGTACCTCTACGATGAAAACTGGAGGTGCTACATGTTATACTGCTGAAAACATTCATTAAACTCAGAATTTCTCTGGAGAAATCAAGCTAAAAGTAACATATCACGTGTTCCCACTTCTAAAAGTACGGCCCTTAGGTTCAATACTGAACATTTGGTAAGCACGTACCTCTACAAACACAAACTTTCATAAAATTTCAAAGATATGTGACTTGAAAATAAAAAGATTATTCAATAGCGTCAAATGTATGAGCTCACTAGATCTTGAATCATGTGTTCAAATTGAGTAAATGTGTGAGGTTGTATTATATTTAATTCAGTTGGAATATTTAAGTCAAAGCTATATGCGAAGCAAATTAAACTAACCATAAAAGTATTTCGGTTTTAAAATGCGCGGGAAATTATTTAATGCACTAGCTCATGATTTACGTAAATCGGGGAGGCCGAAGATCGGTGCCTCGCCATGAAATTGGAAATACGACGTCAAAGCGAGTCAAAAAATCCATATGCTACATCGGTCTAGTGGAACGACATTGATTTGATGCGGCCATCTAGATTACATAATTAGTGAAGTGAGGTGAACAAACTGTTCATTGAGTTCAGATTCAGTGAAGGAGAGTCCCGCACTACGAGTATTCTACACTTTTCCATTACATCAAGATGCCATTTTAAATTATGTTAAAAAGTGCAAAATGTTCACACTGATCCAGCTAGTAAATTAAACTTAGAATTCTAGTATGTCTAGAGGAAAAATATTTCGGTTGCGTTTGCCAACTATGTTCTTTGCGAAAAGTATTCAAAATAAATCTTGCTGTCCAAAAGCTTAAAAGAGAGTAGGAGCGAGTGAGGAATACGTCCCTAAACTTCTCATAGGGCCAAGAAAGCAGTCGAAACTTTTCTTCCGACCGCACTATGTGACAATGGCATGAAATTTCCTTTGTGGTGATTTCTATGGGTGACACACATGATGCAAAGAAGAGTGTACTTATTTTGTTGTAAACTTCCAAAAAGTGAGGGCGAAAAGCAAACTCCCATCACTTCCCTCGTAAGAACGCGAGTTTTAGAAATAATCGGTTAGAGCTTTCAATTTCGATCTAACTAGTGAGTGACTAAGCTAAGCGATACAATTGTCAAAATATTTTTTTCGGAAAAACGAGAGAATCCAGAAAGTCCAGAAGATTCCTGAACTTTGCAGTAGCACAATCGGTTTACTCGTACTACAATTAAAAGTGACATGGTAGGTAGTTATAGCCCTTCGTCGGCTTTGAAACTTGATCGTTGTTTACATTTTCGATGGATTACTAATGTCTCCAATGTACCTTTTTGTGGTAGATTCGCAAGAACTGTCAAAAATAAGAATTCTCAGTAATCGACGTAGTTTTCCATAATATGATGAATTATGTAATAATACTAGACATGAATAGAAACACTAATATAAAGATTAAAATAAAATAAAACAGTCAAGGAACGAGGTGTAGACTCGTAACCTGAACTGATGACGAGGCAACCAAATGAGGGTCACTTAAGGCAACAGTGCGCCACCCTTAAAGAATGGGTGATCACTTAAGGGTTCACTCACGGGCTAGAACTCATTTTAAGGGTCCTCTATGAATTCGGCCCTAATACTTGAATATGTCCCCCGTAGATGCTGTTCGTATGACGCATGCCATATCAGTCACAATGATGTAATATAAAATTCAGATAATGCCATGTACGAACATAACCCGATCTGATGAGGGAAGCAAACGAGGGTCACTTAAGTGAACTCACCATTAAAGGAGTGAGTGATCGCATAAGGACCCACTCACGGGCTGTTTGTGATTATGATTCATTCGCTTAAGGGAACATTCATTTTAAAGATCCATCTTGAATTCGGCTCTAATACTTGAATGTGTCCCCCGTAGATGCTGTTCGTATGACGTATGCCATTTCAGTCACAATGATGTAAAACAAAAGTCAGATAACTGTCACGTACGAACATAACCGGATCTTATGAGGAGGGAACCAAACGAGGGTCACTTAAGGGAACTCGCCCTTAAAGGAGTGAGTGATCGCAAAAGGGCGCTTTCACGTGCTGTTTGTGATGACGATTCGTTCGCTTAAAGGAACACTCATATTAAGGTCCCACTATAAATTCGGTTCTAATACTTGAATGTGGCCCACGTAGATGCTGATGGTACGAGGCATGCCATTTCAGTGACGATGATGGACGCGGTTCTGCACGGAGCAGGCGGAATTCTCCCACCGCATTAGTCTCTGTGACGGCGACGTGTGCCGCCTGAGGTCCGTCGCTCAGCAGGCGTCACACCGGTTGCGCGGCAGGCGAGCGGACAGGAGCCTGCGAGGTGAGTGTGGATTAAAATTAGATCTTATCGGCCATATTAATTTAAAATCTTAATTCCCAAGGCGACCGGGAATTTATGGGTGTTTCGGGAGGCTTCATAAATTCTTGAAAGGCGCTGGCGGCGGTAGCGAGGGAAAAGCCAACTACGGAGGCAGCTACGGCGGCGTCGAAGGGGGTAGGGGTGGAGACTGCAGCACAAGCGGTGGAGGAAAAGGTAGGAGAGGGGATGGAAGAGATGAGAAAGGCGAAGCAGGGGTAAGAGAAACGCAGGTTTGAGCAAACAAACCTGATATTTTTGTTTTAAAATAAAGACATACATTATTGCATGTATGTGTTCCCTATTCTCGTCCCACTGCACCTTCCGGTGTCCCTCGGTGAGACATAGCCGCTAGTCGAACATCTGGTAACTTACACCGTCGTTCTCTCAACCATAGCGCCTGTTTAGCACTTCCTACGAATGTAGCTCGTATGTCCGCCGCAGCTTGAACCGGTTTTAGCGGTAGAGAGTAGGGTTCCAACTAGATGGTACTGACCGCGGTAACCCGGCGACCCGCCATATCGCATTAAATCTACCATTTTCACACTAATTTAGAGAGTTATTATGGGATTTTGGGAGAAGCATTTGGGTTTGGAGCTGATGATCTAAGTGAATCCACACTATTCCGAAACACAAATAAAAATATCTATTCCTTGAGAGGAATTCGAATTCTCGAGTTTTGAGACACGCACAATTACTCACACATGACAAGTTCCCACGCCACTATTAAAGTTAGTACTTTACAAATGTTATTAATCAGGTGATCACTTATTTTTTTAAGTAATTTTTTAAGCATATGTAAACTGTCGTTCTGAATTTATTGAATCAGATTTCTTTAAAATGTATTTCTCGCGAAATAGCAGTGACAAGAATTGCTAATAAATTCGATTGAATTCATTACCTTTCCGTCGATCAAGGCAGCCTTGCGATGGTGGATGTCGAAGCTTGATAGCAGCGGTAGAGGCGATGTCGGCGAAGGAATTTGCGGGGGTGGAGGCGCGGATTTTCGGGAGGGGATGACTAGGGGCAGATTTTGATTACCTAAACCATCGCCAAAATGAACAATTAAATCCTCTTAAAATGTTTTTAAAATGCCCCAAAAGAAAGAAAAATAACGTAAAAATGTTATCAAAATCAGTTCGAATGAACAACTCAAGTTCTTGAATACTTCCTGATGTAATCGAGGCTGCTTCTATTCTTTCATGTACACTCCGCTTGCAATTTTTTTGTTTGGACTATTCTTTACTAGGAAATCTCTACCTTTAGTCTCTCTCTCTAGTCTGTCTCTGAGTTTTTTGACATTTACTTACCAGAAAATCTCCGTCTTTAGTTATCCCGAAATCGACGGAACCAACAATGGCTTTGTCAGGCATCACAGGAACCTCAGATTACATAGTACTCACAACTGCTGTTACAGTTTCTGAGCGAAAAAACCGAATGGGCTATTCAGAAGAACATTTGTTGCATTTCGTAAATATTATTTGCAGCAAGTACAATTAAAATGATATTAAAATCGATTAAATCAGCGATAAAAGTATTAAAATGAAGGAAAAGAGTAAGAAATAATTTATTCGTCGAAATCGACCAAAATGAAAAAAAAAGATATAAAAATGTGTAATTTCCTTGTCATAACATAAGACTAATTTCTATACTAAACAGCATTCTTCTAAAGTGAGAATAAAAAAGACATTTTATTAAAATCCGCACCTGGTGATGAAACAGATCGGTCTCAGTGGCGGCAGTGGTGCGGGCAGCGGATGGTGCCTGTGTCGTCAATTGTTTGGTGGCGGAAGGGGTGGGGCGGCGGCGGACGAGGAAAGGCGCCGACAATCGGGGAGCACGAAGTAGAAGCGGCAGTATTGATTGATTGATCAGTGATCCCGAGCGCTTCAACTACTAAGGTCATTCGTTTCGTAAGTGTAATGGATATTTTTTAGTTAGTGAGTGGCGGTGACTTTCTTCCTTTTGATGGCGATATCCGGCTAGACGTGGGCTTGCGGTTTTCCCCAGCAGGTATCTCCCACCAACAGGGCACCGCCTCAGCCGGGACAATCTCCAAGCTCCCGACTGGTCGTTTGGCAAGTGTGGTGCATGTATGTATGTGTGTAAGTAAGGGGTGAAGTTAAGACAAGGATGAGGAAGGAAAGATCGTGCGCGGGCGGTGGCCCGTTTGTTAGGGTACTGCTCTGGCATTCACCTGGTACTGAACCATGAAAAACTACCGATCAGAGCAGCCGACCGCTAGAATTCTCCTCCAGACAGGGACAGGAGGATAGCTAGTCGCTCTCCTGCCACCATCGCGCCATCGCACCATCGCACCCGAGGACCTCCCGGTGAGAGGCATTGCAGTGACATCAATTGATGCTCTGAGCCACGTAAGTAGGAATGGTAAAAACTCGATATTTTTAAAACATTGATGTTTTCCACCAGAAACATAGATATATTAACATAGATATTTTGCTTTCTATCTTTTCTTCATATCGATATTTTGTTGCAAAAACATGGATGTTTTTTAATTTTTAATTTTCTTTAATTAAGGGGTTTAGGCACGTCGTAGAGTAGCAGCAATTTACAGAAATATCTTTGTTTTGCGTTATCCTCTTTATCACGCTGCAGATTTCGCCTGTGTATTCTGAGAAAGTTTGGGAGCTGCTCGTGTTATGAATATATGTAATTGCCAGGCGTGTCATTGCCTGAGTCAACAGTGAAACACGAAATCGATAGAAAAAACACGATGTTCTTTAGTGTTATTTTTTTTGTTTACATTCGATAATAGTTCTTACATAGTTCTAACATGCTGTTAAACAAACCATAAAATAAATCACTTTTTCGTACTGTAATTAAAAATGTCTAGGAAAATAGCGTGTTTATTAGTCTATAATAAAAACATCGATATTTTTTCGCCGATGTTTTCATCGAAAACCCTTTCGCCGATGTTCATCGATGTTGACATCGAAAACCCTTTAGCGATGTATCGAAGCACCGATGTATCGATGTTTTGGTAACATTTGCCATCACTACGCGTAAGTCGGTAAGCGGCAGTGGAAGAGGTCGCGGAGTCTGTGACAGAAGAGCGTCGTCAGTGGTGATGGCGGCGGAGATAATGAAAGCGGGGACGGCGCTGGCGGCTGCGGAGGCGGGAGCGGTGGAGTCAGCCGGAGCGGTGTAGTTGGCGGCTTTGGGCGAAGGCGCGAATCGCCCCATAAATTACGCCTGGCTGCTTTCGACTGTTTGCGGCTGCCGACCGCCCAAGGGCTGTGGGGGCGGAAAGGGAAGGGAGACGGCGGAAGGCGGAACCTCAAGGCAAAGTTTAAGACGCCCGTTCGTTGCCCACATGCAGTTCCAGGACGATGAAAAATAACGAGATGCTTTCTGGCTTCAGATTTTTACGGTAAAATATATTTTGTGGAGGTAATGTGTTCATACGAAACCGGATTTTAACGAGCATTATTAGTTCTGGACTGTAAATGAACAACTTAATTTCTTATTGATAAGCTTCTATTAAAGTACATTTTTAAACAAAACCCCTTAAGTTAACATTTTGCAACCTTGCACATGGAACTTTGTGATAAAGAAAGCAAAATTGTTTATTAATATACTATTAATATATTATGAAATTATTAAAATAATATATTTCTTACCAATTCTACTCTTATGTTAAAAATGGATTTGAATTGTTGTTTAGTATCGGGGCCTTTTGAAATTTGACAAGTTAATGACGTTCAGTGAAAGTAAATTTTACTGCCTTTAATAACATGATATAGCGTTGACCCAAGTTTCGTGGCGTCACAAGAAGGAATTTTGTGAATCCTTCCTTATTTACATTCTTGTACTGTATTCGAGTAACTTGCGTCCGTCCATGCTTGAGTCCACGAACCTGTACGTCATTCATGGTCATCACTTCCCGCCCACCAAAAGAAGGCAAATGAGGGGAATCTATCGACGCGTCTTGGTCTCCTAGTGATTTGTTTTCTGATTCATGCTGAAAATATAGGACCTAAATCACTCGGAAGGAAAAGATTCACCGTCAGTGTTGCCACCCCTAGGGTAATTATCGTTTTATAGCATAATTTTTCTATGCATGTCATATGCAATTGTGCTAATGGGATAATCCCTTTTTGTAGAATGATTTCAACTACAAAATTCTATTATAGTACAAATGTATAAAAATATAACGGAATAGGAGCTTGCAAATGTACACATTTTCTTTAATAAGCCGTATGATAATACACTGAAATAATGTACTCTTCAGGACAAGTCTTGTGGGAGAGTTTGGATTAGGTTTTCCACATCCGTATTCTGTGGATAGTTGTGACCGCAGCTCGGAAGAACTTTCTAAAAGAAAAGTTGTGTCCCCACATTTTTTTTGTATTTTTTATTTGATTTTAGTTGTTAATTTATTATTTATACGTACTACGCCCGAGTATGAACATTAACAGAAAAACTTGCTTTGGCAACTCCATTTCCATTTGATTTTATACGAGGAATGAAAACTGCCATTACTTTAAACCTGTCACTGAAATGTTTGCTGAAAACATAGTTTTATAAATTACAAAACTATTGAATACTCGACAGGATATAATCAATATTGATAGTCTGTTTGAAAATAATCAGTTATACAAAAATACGCATATCCTAACTGGGAGGTTGCGGTGATGGAACCGAGGGCGGTGGTGATGGCGAGGGTGGTGATGGCGAGGGTGGTGATGGCGAGGGTGGTGACGGCGGGCGGCGGGCGGCGGGGGTGTGGCGGGCGGCGGGCGGCGCGGCGGCGGGCGGCGGGTGGCGGGCGGCGGGTGGCGGGCGGCGGGTGGCGGGCGGGGAGTGGCGGGCGGCGGGCGACGCGACGCCCTGGAATCAGGTCGCCTGACCGGAGGTGGCGGCGCCGGCATTGCGGTAGGTCGGCCGGCCGGGTGGCGCGTCGAGCGAACCGCTAGCTTTTACGCGACAATAAAGAACACGGGCACCGTTCGCGGAACGGTAAACAATACTAAAAGTTCGGCGCGACTTGTTGGCGTTTGTTGTTAGAAGTCGGCCGCCATGTGCTCGCCCGGATTCTCGAAAGTGGAACAGCACACATCGCTTCTCGGGTTGCGTTTTTCTTCTTCTTTAGTGTCATCTCCAGGTTTGTAGAGGGCAGGCACGTACAGGATGTGTGAATAGGGAAGGTCTCACATATGATCGCAGCCCACGAAATATGATTTTTCGTGGTTTTCCTTGTATATGAATGTGCAGACAAAAAAAGCAACTATTCATTTCCTTAATAATAATAATAATAATAATAATAATAATAATAATAATAATAATAATAATAATAATAATAATAATAATAATAATAATAATATTGGATTCATCGAAGAATTTCACAAGGTGGATATCATTTCGAGCTCTTACGAATTAATAATAATAAACATAAAGTCTTGTGTTCCTGGAAACAAGGATTCCTGCATTCCGACTTAGTCTCGTATAATTATTGTTACACAAAATACACAAAACGTAAGAGCAAGTTTAACTAACGCTAACTAAAAGCTCTTAACTAAATTACCGTTAAAATGAAACATTGAAGTGTTCAATTACTGCAGAAATCCTCTTTGAAGTATACATTCACCCCAAATCACTAAGACATTATGTAGGAACCAGAGAGTAGCTTTACTAGCGATTTTATGTAATTTTAAAAGGGATGTACTATTTACTTTATTCAACTTCAGAGTTTAAATATGACAATTTTAGATACCTTTATGTACACACTGTTGGATTTAATTAATGAAGAACCGGGAGTTGTCCGCACTACTAATTAAAAGGCACTTTCGATTCTATCCTGCCATTGATCGAATGAGCACTTCATTAGTCACGCTCGCTTGCCTGTCCTGCATTAACACAGGTGTCAACTTATAATCGAAGCAAGAAAGTTACTGACCTACGCCGGAATGATGATTAATGCTATGGCTATGCATTATATTAATACATGTTAAAACGATATAATCTTCGGTAATCAACCATGCCACACCACACATTTTAATATATTCTTCTTGCTGAAGAGAAGTGCATAATGTCACTCATTTCGTCAGTGCCTTATTCAAAGGTTATGAGCTTCATTACAATGAAATCTCTTAAATGAATTTTAAAGTGGAATTTATTCAAATGTGCTTAATCGTATTTATGCATTTCTTTCAGAGAATTCGTAAATCTGGGGCAGTTTGGTTTTTGCGATCATCACAGCCGACTCATCAACGTGTATCGTGGATTGCATTTGGAGCGATTTCAACGAAGGCCGATTCACAGGTCGTGTGTATTCCTTGACGTGGACCGTTCTTTCCTTGAAGCATGGCACTTCCGTCTCCCATTGTCGCCAATTACGGGTTGGAGTACCGGAAGGGAGTGCCACTGCCCCTACATTCTTCCGCCTTAATGCTTTCCGTTCATATCAACGCAGTGAATGGCTCTGAACGCAGACAATACGGTTGCAATAGCCGTCTTTAGAAACATCGAACTATTTCTGAAGTATTATGTAATTAAGATGAAACATAGGCTGTCTGTTAATAAGTTTTTTTAATATAAGTTCCAATAATTACTTGTATACATAGTCACAAACCCATTTATTAAAACAAAATTATTATTCCATTACAATGGTATCTTGAAACAAGGAACAGCGTGGCAACGTTTCAGAGGTCAAGTTGTGCCTCCATCATCAGGCCTTCAACAATATGTCAATTTAAAAAGAATTGGTTGCAATATCATGATAAAATTGACCTTGATATTTCAACCAATTGTTTGTAAATTGACATATTGTTGAAGGCCTGATGATGGAGGCACAACTTGACCTCTGAAACGTTGCCACGCTGTTCCTTGTTTCAAGATACCATTGTAATGGAATAATCATTTTGTTTTTGATTGATTGATTTTTTCGTGTTTCCGGGCGCGTAAACTGCTTTTGTCATTAGTCCCGTGAGTGTAGTGTGTATGTTTTTCCCCAGGAGATGGCGGTGATCTTCCCCCGCTTGATGGCGAGATCCAGCGCCGACCTACCGTCGGCTAGTGGGGTTTCCCCCTAACCAGGACTCTCCCACCAGCGGGGCACCGCCCCAGCCGGGACATGCTCTAAGCTCCCGACCGGTCTGCCAGAATGTGGTAGTGTGGTGCATGTTAGTGTAAGTGTGTGTGTAAAGGGAGAGGATAGGACAAGGAAGAGTAAGGACAGATCGCGCGCGGTCCGTGGCCCGTTTGTTAGGGTACTGCTCCGGCATTCGCCTGGTGTTGATCGGAGAAAAATAATCATTTTGTTTTCATAAATATGATTGTGACTGTCTATAAAAAGGAATGATTGGAACTTTTATAAAGAAAAAAAAGAAATATTTATGTAATTATTTATTACCGATCCAGGAGTGTTTAGATTGATTGATGGATTGATTGACTAATACTTCTGGGCACGTTAACAGTCATGGACATTAGTTCTGTTAATGTAGTTAACGTGACTAATGTCCTGTTAACTACATTAGGGAGGTAGTGGTGTTCGACTGGCTGGTAAGGACCGGTGCCGACCTACACGTCGACTTGAGGAGATTTTTCCCGGTATCAATGTACATCGTACTAGTCAGAGTCTCTGCAGAAACAACGATAATCTGGAGACACTGAAGTTGGGTCAGATCTAAACCCAGCTCACTAAACCCAGCTCACACCGTAAAACAATTCAGCAAACGTTTCTAATAAAGAAGCTGATTCGAAAAAAATCTATTTTTATGAACTTTATCTCTGCGGACCAGATTTCGAAGGCGCAGAACAATCGACATACGTTTCTGCTGCAATAATAAGACTGAAACAGCGCAGACGTGCATTTAGAACAAACTTTGCATTTCAGCACACTTACTACGCCCGGCAGTGAACCAATACTTTCTGACCTCACTGAGTGTTTTCCTGTCTTGCGGGATGGGGCGTAGACGCCTGTTACGGGCAGGAATAATCATACCGTGATGGAGTGAACGCGCAAACTTCAAGTTTGCCTCACTTCCTTGGGACTCGTTAGAGACCCAGTGCGAATGCACAAGGTATTTCTTCTAGTCTGGGGCGGACCGTTCGCTTCGGTATCAGCGAATCATGTGGGAGAACGTTTTTTGCAGGTTTTAACCAAACAAGTTTTAACAAATAATAAGCCTTAAATCAGTGTAATTAATTTACAGATAATATCAAATATTCAATTTAATATTATCTTCGAGATGATGTATTTTTCTGTCATTCTCGCTTTGCAGTAGGGCAACCTAGAAGAGAGAAATCTCGAACAATGTTGCAGACCGTCCAAAAAGTTCTCATGTGGTTAATTATAGCCTACGAAACAAAACTCGAGCCTATGAAACGGCCGAAAAATTGGAATTTAAGGACATAGAACGGAACATTTTCAAGTAAACAAAATGGTAATGTTTTTCGAAATTTTGTGCGTGCTAATTTCAGAGTTGAATAATCTATAAAATTGTATCTTTTTCATCTTAAATGTGTTGGATCCAAATCAAAACCCACCTGGGCTACATTTACAGGGTTTTGGTCGATTGTGTCTTAGTAACAGACAAAACCTTAACCTTTCATTAGCGTATTATATAAACGAATAGATAATATTGCTACTTATTAGTAACTTTTGTTGCAAGTATGAAGCCAATCCATTTCATGCCCTAATACGGAACATATCCCAAAGCGAAATTCTTTAAACGCCTACACATTGAAACATCACTCACGCCGCTTCCGATGATCTTCGACATCTAAGGAAGGCCATTGCATTCAATCTATCAGCAATTACACGCCTCCCGTGGCCGCCTGGACTCCGCCCATATAAAGCGCCAGGAGTCGAACTGGTCCACCTGCGCCGCAATCATCTCGGCGATTGGCTTCTTGCGCCGGCGGCAGCCCTCGGCCAGGCAGGCTGGGAAGAGGCCGGCGCGGCGACGGAACCTGTGCGCTCGACTGTCGTCACACGGAAGTGCCGTCCCAAAAACATCGACTTCTTAGCATTGTAACAGGCAACCTCAACACAAAATACTACATTCACATTTCGTGTGAGAAAGCGCAAAAGAAAACACATGTAATAAATTGCTAACGCAGCCAAAAGAAATTTCTGGACGATTACAATCCATAGCTCACATTGGGTTACTTCATGTTTTCACTCTGACTGGTAGTTTTCTGTGGTTTCTTCGTTCAACAACAGGTGAATGCCGGAGTGACCCTCACTAACAAGCCATACTCGCTATCTTTCTTTCCTCTTCTTGCCCTATCTTTACCACTTACATCCACACTTACATGCACTACACTACCAAACATGCCGGAAGACCAGATGTGAGCTTGTCGTCCCAAAAACATAGACTTCCTAGCATTGCAGCAGGCAATCTCAACACAAAATACTACACTCACATTTCGTGTCAGAAAGCGTACAAGAGAACAAGTGTAACAAATTACTAACGCAGCCAAAAGAAATTTCTGGACGATTACAATCCGTAGCTCACATTGGGCTACTATAAGTTTTCACTCTGATCGGTAGCTTTTCTTGGTTTCTTTGTTCAACACCAGGTGAATACCGGAATAGTACCTTAACAAACAAGCCATACTCGCAATCTTTCGTTCCTGTTTCTTGTCCTGTCTTCATCAGTTACATCCACACTTACGTGCACTACACTACCAAACATGCCGGAAGACCAGATGGAAGCTGAAAGCTTGACCCGGTCGGTGCCCGCTGGTGGAAAATACCTCCTTGGGGAAAACCCTATATGTCCATGGGTAGGTCGGCCCCAGACCTCGCCATCTAGTGAAATAAGATCTTTGCAATATAATCATGCACTGTACTTACGGAACAAATGACCTTAGCGGTTGACGCGCCTGGAATTACTAATCACTCCACGTTTTCTGAACAGCTTAACTGATCTTGCGCATTGTGTTTTGCTCGCGAGCCTTCTCGCGTGTCTCTCTCGCGCTTGAACGGTCGTCGAGCACACACATATAGAACGATTTTCCTAAGAATGAGCCGAAGTGACAGTTCGCTAAACAAGTGAACACCACATGTAGTTTAGAGAAGTATCCCTCCGTCGCGACAGCTGTTAAGCCATCGTATATGCACGTAAGAGAGTCTGGGAAATATTTAAATTTAATTACGTATGTGGAAAATCTCTTAACATGCTTTCACAAACAGTAAAAGAAAACTGCCACGAATGTAAATAGAAAGCTCTAAATCACAGCTCGCCACTGCACAATCGTCGGAAACACATGCAGCAGTACGCATTTTACATATGTCTCGATTTTAAAATAAACATAATATTTATCACACAAAAAGTAAAATCAATGTACTGTTTATTGAAAGAATTTTTACAGACGAGCACATAACACTGTACTTCCTAATTTCAATTATTTCTCGAGGTGCACTATATTTTTGTCGGACGAGGACATCACAAAAGGAAGCGTCGAGGGCATTTGCAAGTTAGCCAACTGCAAACGAACGAATGCAGGATGGGAGTCTAATGGGCTCAAGGACACAACGACCACAGAACTCTCAGTTATATTGCCAGCACTAGCTGCCACTTTGGCTCATTCATAGGAAAATCCCTCTATAGCTTGTGCGAACTCTGCTACGCGAGTTGCATGTCTCAGCGCTCAGGACGGGTGTGTGTGTATGGGGAGGGGTGCTTGTGGTGTTATGGTGGGCTGGAAGACTTTCCGTCGAGGGGATCTTTCAAGTAGGTGTGTCTCCATGGCCTGTCTAGTAGTGCCTACGAGTGACTCAAATCTGCGACGGAGGCCGGTCTTAGTTAATAATATCCAATCGGCAGGACGGGTTAACCAGTAGGCACGTGAGGCACACTGTCTAGGGTCAACGAACATGAGGGGCCAACGATAGGACCTCCTGATACATTTTTTAAAAAGTTTATTTCAGCCCTAAGAAGTGAGAGAGGATATAAGGGTCTTGAGAAAAAAAGATATGTTACAGTCTTAATATTGAAATGCCAAAATAGGGAAGAAGGTGGGATTTAACATGCGAGAATTGTCGCATGTTATATTGTATTCTTGTGAATGACAACCCCTCACACTCATTGGATACGGTTAATGAAATCGAATTCAATGACCGTAATCAACGTTTTCTAAACATTTTTTGCGAATTTACCTCAACAAAAGTCAGCAATTTTCAGTCACTCACATCGTTTTCAATGAACGTTATTCAACGGCAGAACTTTGATAAAATAAGTATTCGCAACATGTTGATTTCAGCCGCATCACACTTCCTGAAAGTTTCCGAATTTTTTTCGCAATCGTCAATTATTAAAAATTTAAATAAAGAAATATCAATTTCAAAGATTCGTTAATCTTTTATTTGCCTCTAAGCGTTGAATTTATCTTAAGCTCCTTTAAAGATAGCTTTTTGCGTTAATTTCGAACTATTATTACTACCACCAATATGATTAATCCTCATTACCACCACCATCTTCAGTGACCGCATCCACAGAGAAACTACCTGTTAACAACGTTGCACTTTCTATGTTTTCTTTAAATACAAATTAACATTTACCAGAATCGCAATAAAATCAATCAGGATACAGTTATTTCAGAGCCATTAAATCCATATTTACCACTAAATGTACTGGTCTCTATCACCAAACCATCTCAGACACAACTGGGCCGACATTGCAATTACCTTCTCGATAGGTCTTTTTTGTACCCTCAGCCGAGGGCCATCAAGAAATCGTTCAGAAAGCCTGGAGAGTGGTATTGACGCCTCTGAAAATGACTGGAAAGAAGAACTCCAGAAAATAAAAAACCGGACGTCGACATTGGTTACATTAAGCGAGTTTAAGAAATATTTGAGACTGATACAGCTTAGAAATGTCGTCCGGAAGATCAGAGTTCAGATTCCAAAGAAAAAATTCGATCATGTTAATTCGAAAAACCTTTCAATCCAATCTAGTTTGACAAGGGTTACTTCCTGAATCGTGCATCCGCCGAAACGATTTTTCCTTTCCAACCATCTTTGCTACCAATAACCCGACTATGTAGTAAAATTGGGAATTGCTCATAACATACAAATAACATTTTTACTTTCTCGTGCTCAATAAGGAACTTCTTAAGAAGAGAGTTATGTAATGCTGCGCGAAAAAACGGCGAATTTTCGGTAGAACATCTCTTATCACAGGTCCCTGGTAACGAAAAAGTGGATAAAGGTGCTAAATTTAGAAATAAAATCCTCTAACATGTTCTGTAGCCAGAATGCATGTTTCATGGGACCTTTATACCGAAAAATGAATTGACGTCAGAACGTATGTCTCTCCGTCATTGAACTACGCTGGCGGTTATACCGTTCAGCCTATTTTCTCCAAAATTGACAGCTAAAATATGTTGCTTGAAACTAATTTCCATTGCTAATTGCAAGAAAGTACGTGCTGTTGTAGTACCACTGTTTAATATTATAATTGCGACTAGAAAGGAATACCCTTGACTTAGTACACTCACAATCACACTAAAAATGAATTGAGCCGGCCCGGTGTCCGAGATCGCTAAGGCAGTAGTGTCGTAGTGATCTCGGACCGAAGGGTCGCGGGTTCGAGTCCCGCCTGGGGCATGGTTGTATTTGTGTTCGTCCTTTCACCTCTTATCATCAATCACCATATCGTTTCATCCACATAGTTACCATACCGTTAACAGCAATAGTGGTCGCTAATGACCTTAGATGTTGATGCGACCTTAAATAACAAAAAAAAAAATGAATTGAGTAAAAGTGTTTCATCAATAATAGTTGATTCGGACGTTTGAAAAAGACCACCCAACCAATTTTGACAAAAAATGAGATCTCTTTCCAACCTAACCATTATTCATCTGGCAACCATTGTAAGTGCAAGTTTTTTAACTGTACATATTTAATCTGCAATGCACGCTCTTATCACACAGTCCATCCCAGACCTGTAAAAATAATTTTCAATTGTATATTGACATATTTAACCGTTTCGGCTAGTGCATGGTGCGGTCTGGCTACGCTGCTTCTCAATATCCCAAACAATCTCGTCACATTTCCATGAGATCATCATACTACTCATTTATTTGACAATATTATATCTTCAACATCTTGTCAAAATTTCTAAATAAAATAATTACTCTTACACACTCGTTCTTTATCGCAAATAAGCTTGATTTACAATAATTGTAAATTTTAATAGTTAAAATCAGAACTCCAATTGGCTCAGAGCTCTAGAAACCGCATTTTCCTACACTCCTACAATCTTTCAAACGGAAGTGATCCAGTCGGCGTCTTGTTTCTGATGAGAACACATCTATGTATGCCCCCGGCTCGCTCTTGTTATTTGCACCATCATATTTAACATGTGCATGAGTGAACTTTCTGCTTTCCAAATGTATTTATGTACAATGTGCTAACGAAACCTATTCAGACTGGCTCCCGCTGTTGTACGGGACATATCCGTGTCTGACTGCTACTCGCACTATCACTTTAATATTGGTATTATGTGTCCTGCTCCCCGTGTCGTGCAAATGTCACTTGTACCACGAGTTACGACGCTTCAGCTGACACTTCACAGCGGTACTGGCATCGCTCCCGTTGAACGGATGAGCAAGTTTCTTCTGGAATTCGCAGTACCAAGCGTCCGTTTGGTATACTTTGCTCATCTCACGAACTCTAGTTTCAAACGCTCTTATTACATTTTTTCTCTTACAGCATGGCGCAAATATTGGGCTGATTTAAATTTAATTATGTATTTAGCACGATCATGCAAACATGACTATCATTTAGCCTGTGCTAATTGCAGTCTCTTTTAGATCACTTATTAAATTAATGACTGCTCAGATAATTCAACAATTCAGTGTTCTTAGTTATTATCAAGAACAATTAATGTACTATTGTGACCATTGTAACAATTCACTTGATTCTAATTATAATTTGTTTAAACAAGTTTCATAGTCTAAAATTCTCCCTCCATCATAGCTCCCATTAGCATGTCAGAACCATTTTCAGATTATCCAAAGGCGCTCACCGCGCCTCATCACAAAGCAAACGTAAACTTCAATCCTGAGTTGTCAAGGTAAGTAGTGCGGCAAGGAAATCTACTAATTACAATCCATTGCTCCCCGCATCAGGTTGCCCCTCTATATTTTCATAAATGCTATGCTCCGCATCTAAAGTGTGCGGAAGATGCTTAATTCGTTTAAAGAGAAATATTCATATTTTCAAATAAATTATAAATATGTTTATTATGTTAATTCAGACTCGAATATCACATTTGGACAACCTTAAATGCATACTTGTGTAATTTATGAGAATTTAATACTGCACATTTGAAGTAATGTGCAAAACGATGCAGCGAAAAGAGTGACAAATGCGAAATATAAAGTGCACAATTGCAGAGCAAAGAAATTTTATACTGTGATGAAAGAATACACAGATATAAGCAAACAAGATGAAGCATCAGGACACTGCTTCGATTACATTCAAATTTTGCTACTTCCAAAAATACTCTCCACAAGATCTTTTCTACTTGCAAAAACGAGGGTGAATGTTTTAGCGTATAAAATAAAAACAACTGTGCATCACTTTTATGTCTACACCGAAGAGACTGCTCAAAAAGAAGACTACTCGAAATGAAGTGTGTTCTTTAATTTATGATTGTGTCAAACAACAAGCACCAGCTGAAATGAAAGATCTGAAACTGTTTTCAGATTGTTTTATGAGTCAAAACTAGAATTATACAATGATTCACTTCTGCATAGAGGTAGCAGACACTGAAAAGTTATAGAAAATGAGGAGCTATTTCTCATTTAGAGAGTATTTTTATGATGTTTCTGAAGCAATTTTGAACCTATCAGTGTTTCAGAGAATTTACCGTACACAGGAGTATGTAGAGTATGCTATATAGTGCTTGTGGCTAATAACAGATTTCCAGTAAAACTTGTAATCACAGATGATACTACTCGTATCATCTTAATTATTGCTCATCCTTAAATTTTGTGAATGGTGGATAAAGTATTACCACAGAGGTTGTCTTCGGAAAGTTAAGGGAGATATTTACAGTAGAACAAAAATCGTTGAAACCCTAAATCTTATAATATTTTACGAGTCATAACAACAGAGAAGTTCATTTATTGGCATGATATTACTGGAGGTCTAAATGAACCAAATTTGACCTTTGAGTTCCGGGAGCAAGTGTTAATTTATCTTTGCAAAATACTTACGAAAAACCAGTATCAATTAAGTTAAAGAAAATGTTTAACATTCGTCATTTAATGTATTCTTTTCCTCCAGAACATAGTAAGTTTTATGAGAGAATTTTACACCTTCCGCCCCAAGATGGCAATGAGAACTAAAAACATATCAGTACGTACTATATGTCTAAAAAGCCGTCACCGTTACACACACACACACACACACACACACACACACACACACACACACACACACACACACACACACACACACACACACACACTTGTCCCGGCATCGCTTTCTTCCTGCTCGACATGTCCCAAACTGACAACAAGGACCTGTAACTATGGCCCAACGCGCTTTCAATATCATAAATATGGAGGCAATTTCGAATGTAATTGAATTCAAGCTATTGGTGGTAGGTACAGTATCTGGTTACGCCGCTGCATTTATCGGAGCTTTCCAGCGCCCCAGAGAGACGCTTTTAACAATGGCGCGGCGGCCGACAGCCTGGCAGCCATGAATAATTTATGCCGATTGAGCGCGCTCGAGTAGCTCGGCGCGTATCTCGCACGCGCGTGGCGCTGGGAGAGTAATTGTCTCGGCACTTGCTGTCACAGAACGTCGCTTCCACCGGCCACGACACGCACAAGAATTTGCCGGAAATTCGAGGAGAGGAAGTGAGAGCACGTTGCTCAGTGCCCAGGTTGCAAATGGGATTAGCGTGCCGTGAGGGTTCAGAGGTTACACATAGCGAGGCGGGTAACGCAGTAGGTTTCCACCCACCCACAGTCACGTGACAACTTTGTTACCATGCGTTACGGCGTCTAGCTTCACGTTAAGTCGCCACACGTCTCGTCTCGTCATCTCGCGTTACGTCACACCGCATCACGTCACCTCGCACCGCGTCACTTCAACTCGCACCGCGTCACTTCAACTCGCACCGCGTCACTTCAACTCGCACCGTGTCACTTCAACTCGCACCGTGTCACTTCAACTCGCACCGTGTCACTTCAACTCGCACCGCGTCACTTCAACTCGCACCGCGTCACTTCAACTCGCACCGCGTCACTTCAACTCGCACCGCGTTATAACTTTCTGCAAAATATATTTTTTTTTTTTTAAAAGCAACTTTATTTTACTTTATGTCTTCTTAACAATGAAAAAGTATACTGTTTTGAACTTAAAGCTTATCCGACTTTTGCTGGGCTTTTGTTTTGCTAGAGCAGATACCTGGAAGAGGATTTCCCCTTCCCCGCATAACCTTGTTGGTCGGCGGTGCTGGATCACATGATCTAGTGTGGGAGAACCAACGCTATCTCCGGGCATAAAAACGACTGACCACACTAACGTGTCGAAGGCAATAGTTGACGTGCTCTAAACGCATCAAGTAATCTATCAATCAATCAAAACAGCTTTAAATACGAACATTATTACCGAAAATTCAAGATTGTTGTTGAGTATTTCAATATTTATATTTATTGGATGGGGACAAAAAATTAAAAATACATCTTATTAAATTTGAAACGTTTAGGAATATGTCGTAACATCTGTTATATTTATTATAGTAAAGTAAAATTAATATGATCGTTGAAGAATTGAAAATGACACTTTTGCAATTGAGTTCAATGTATTGAGCTCTATTCTCACAAAAATTCAATGGTATTTGATTAACTACAGAATGGTACAGATATTCGTACTATAACGTTTTCTAATTTATTTGTCCTGGGCCACCTTTTCGATCTTGCCACATACTCTTAACAGCTGTATATCTATATCTACTTGCTTATTTCATCTTTTTCAAACCTCTTTCAAAATTTTTGGTTCTCTAATGGTAAGATCTGAAATATAACTAAATCTTAAAAAGAGTAAAACCTAGTCTTGCAAGGAAATTTCGAATAAAAATGTGGAACCGTTTTTAAGAAAATGAGTGTTTAAGTTATTATGTTATTAAAATTTGAAAGTCGAAAACTTTTGAGTTTTTGAGAGCGATTCATTAAAAAGTCATTCTACTTGCAAATGCAATAAGTGAACAAATTGCTGGAAATCTGCACTTATTGAAGGCGTAAACATTTAAAACAATTCATTCCAGTATCTTTGGAAAAACTAAAGAATACAACAAAACGGCTTTAATGTTATCTGAAACAGTACCACAGTTGAAGAAAAATTTGGATCCGTTTTGGGGAAATGGACTTTGGAAGTGATTCTGATAATGGTGAATTTTGAAGGCTTCATTTCTGAAAACTGTTGAAACAGCGAGAAACTATATGACATCATTTGAATCTGAAGTGTTTATAAATAAAATATGGCCAGCAAATCGTCCTCTAATGCATAAATATTAACAGCATGAACATGTTAAAAAATTAATTTTGTAAATTTTTAAAAAACAAAACAAATTGAGTAAACCTGCGTTTAGACATTACAGAGTGCGTTAGCACTATGCCTATCAAAACCGCAAAAGAAAAAAATTCGTACTGTTTTTGGAGAAAATCTTGTTTTTGTTATTATTTAATATTTATTAATATTTAATATTATTATTGTATTCCATATATTGCACGCAATATTGCGCGGAAACTAATAAAATTTTCAAAAGTGTGTGCATGGTCTTAGACAGACTGGACGAACCCGGTGGCGAGACGGACAGGCGGTGAGACGGACAGATGTCGAACGACAGACGGACAGACGGACAGACGGACAGACGGACGAACGACAACGGACGAACGGACGAACGACGACAGACGACGGACGAACGGACGAACGGACGAACGGACGAACGGACAGAACGAAGACAGACGACGGACGAACGGACGAAACGACGGACGACGGACGACGAACGACGACGGACGACGGACGAACGGACGACGGACGACGAACGGACGAACGGACAGACGACGAACGGACGAACGAACGGACGAACGGACGAACGGACGAACGGACGAACGGACGAACGACAGACGGGCAGACGACGGACAGAACGAGGACGACGGACGAACGGACGAACGGGACGACGACGGACGAACGGACAGACGGACGAACGGACGAGGACGAGAGACGAACGGACGAACGGACGAACGGACGAACGGGCGAACGAGACGAACGGACGGAGCGAACCCGAACGAGACGAACGAACGAACGAACGAACGAACGGACGAACGGACGACAGACAGGACGGACAGACGGACAGACGGACAGACGGACAGACGGACAGACGGACAGACGGACAGACGGACAGACGGACAGACGGACAGACGGACAGACGGACAGACGGACAGACGGACAGACGGACAGACGGACCGACGGACGGACGGACAGACGGACAGACGGACAGACGGACAGACGGACAGACGGACAGACGGACAGACGGACAGACGGACAGACGGACAGACGGACAGACGGACAGACGGACAGACGGACAGACAGACGGACAGACAGACGGACAGACAAACGGACAGACAAACGGACAGACGGACAGACGGATAGACGGACAGACAGACAAGCGAACGGATGGACGGACGGACGGATGGACGGACGAACAGACAGACAAGCGAACGGATGGACGGACGGCGGACGGACGGACGGACGGACGGACAGACGGACTGCTACGTATATTATTTCGTATATATACGAGAAAGTAATAAAGAAGCGTTTCCCAGTAATAAAGAACCCATTCCATTGTCTCACCATGTCCTGACCCGCTGAGATACCGCCGACAACGCAGTTGTTTAAAATATCAACGACAAAATCGAAATAAAGGACACCGAAGAAAGACCCAGCTATTTCTTACAACAGGTTGGAATGAAATCAAATACATACTGTATATTGTGGGATGATTCACGTAATGAGACAACAAGAAAAGCAAAATATTGTAGTTTCCAACAAAACATCATCTTTCTAAAAGATTGCTAACTCTTAGAATTATATAAATGTAATCAATTCAAAGAGTTTTCTTTTTACAAGAAATCAATAACTTTTCAATCGTAAGGAGCAGACTTGACACATTGTCGGTGCACAAGAAAAAGTGTCAGTTTGTAGGAGAATGGTTTTATTCTGAGGGGGCCAATTATTTTGTGCCCAAAAAGAAAGTGCCAATTGCTTAACTGCTGACTGTCTTGGAAACTACCTTTATGGCCATTTTCCTAGTAAAAGTTAGACTATTTTATTAGCATTTTTTTTTCCTTAATTTAAAACCACTATTTTTTAGACGAGACCCTTCTGTTGTGCCTGGATAATATATCGTCCCCTTGCTCCTCCATGGAGCGTGCACGCTGTGCAAGATCCTGCCTCGTGACATCCCCTGCGGTCGCCTCCCGCAGCGCGGTGGAGCATTAAGGCCCCCGTAGCGTAACTCTGGGAGAGGCTTACCCAGTCGCGAACCGCGCGTAATCCCCATTTCTGCCTGCCTCTGGCCACTCAACATGACTCGTGCGGGGATAAAAAAGAGCAAAGTTAACTGCGCACAAAACTGACCGCTCCGCATTTGGTGGTGCAGGCGGTGGTCGTTTGTTCGTCCACGTGAGTCTGCCAGAGCGTTGTGCTGATGTAGTGCAGACTTGCGCTGTTCGACTTGCGTTGTTCTCCAGGAAGTATCCTACTCGTAGCTGTCGCTCTGATAGCAAATACTGTCAGCCAGCAAATGAGGTCGCAAGAGCCCCCGGTGATCTACACCCATACATTGTAGTATTGCGAGGTAAGACTTGTGATTTACGTAGTTTGTGGAGAAGGAAGTAATTTTGTGGATCAACATTTGCCAACAATAAATCAGCTATAGTAAGGATTAAATTGAATTTCTTTTTCCACACGCTATGTCTGATAATGATTAAGGCATTGTGATGATGACTAAACCTTGTTGTTCATTTGATAATAAATAAAATTTTGTACATCAAATTTTGTAGTTATCGTTTCAGCAAAAAAACTAATGAGGGGAACAAAATACATTTTCGGAACTCGCTTTATTCTGACTGATCGTGTCTCTGGTGCTGAAAAATTGGATAATTCTTCTGCCGAAGTGTATAAAAAATTATGTATGTATTTGGCGTTATTGCGTTTGTGGTCCGACTTCGCCGGCCAGCTACCGGTGTTCCCCAAGCCTGGGCCTAGTTAAATTCCCATGCTTGGAGGTAAGAGCGACATGAGGTGAACATGACGTATTCTCTTCACAGTAACTAGCAAGATCCGCCTGCTTGAGCTTTTCTTCGTCACACAGCTAAAGAAACTGGGACGATTTCAAAGGAAAGCTACAACTCTATTTTTGCCTCGACCGGGAATCGAACCCAGGACCACAGTACGGGAAGCTAGAACGTAGCTTATAAGCCATCCCAGAGGCAAATATAGTAAATTAATTCCTCTAATACATTATGTAGTAACAATCTACATGTTTGTTGGGTCTTTGAAAACGAGAAATTCGTTTACAGCAATACGTCGTCATGTGAATAAAGTTGGTGACTAAACTGTACGATGAATTTTCACCAAAATTGATATTCTTCCATCGATGTGGGAGATGTCTTTGTCCCTTCAATTTGATGTGGATAACGTAATTTTGGAAGGTTCTTTATATCAACTCCAATAAGATCTTCAGAATTTCATAAAAAATGCTTACAATATTTGGATTATTTTTTTCCAATAGAATTAACTACGCACATAGAAATTGCTAGACCAACTTTCCTTGAATTCTCTGAATTTTAAAAACTAAAAAAAGTAGAAATTTTGTTCGGCGTTTTCATGCGTCAATGTGATTGTTGAAAGCATAATTGGAGTGGAAAATTAATTTTGGGAAATCCGTATTTTCTGAGTTTTTTTGGTTATGCTCAGTGTATACATCGATGGAGTATGAATTGTGTAACATTAATACACCTGTTCCACGGTTTCAGTTCCATCAACCTACTATACCCTTTACTCAGGCTGGATGTGAAATGTTCATGGATTCGGGGCTCTCACTTTTGAAGACTTTGGTAAAAAAAATAACACAAAGTCGTAGTCACAGAACATTTATAATTGGACGTGTCCTTGAGCATTTACCAAGATACAGAATGTCATTCCATAAACACCCATAACAAAAAGAACAAACATTGTACAATATTAAAAAACAAAAAATAACCCAAGAAAAAACCAGTTTTCCTCAAATATAAACAAAACTTTGTTTTGTTCTGGAGACAATCATTTTATCCATTTACTAGTTTTCTTAGCTTTCTTCTTTCTATTAGCACTAATCCGACTTCAAAAAGTAAAAAATGACATGACAGTGATGTAATGTTTAATCAATATTATCACATGCCTTATTGCACTATCAAACCGGTGCTTAAGCATTAAACACACAAATTGAATTATTATTTTTTTAAGTGCAGCATTCATTGCAGGTTATTTTTCTCTTAAATGACCATTAAAGCACATCTCACCTTCAGGACAAAAATGAAGCAAGTGACTGTCTCTTCAGAACACTGTTCAGTCTCCGTGTCAACACCACAAAGACATTTAAACTAGAAAATAAACTACAAATGACAAACACATGTTATCACCTCAGAGATCAACATGAAACACTTCTTAAAATTACAAGTGTTTAAATGTTGTGCTGAAATAAATGTAGAAATGTAACACATTCTGACTCTTATATTATACTAAAGCTTCTACATGATCAGTACAACATGATAAATCATCTGGTCTTGTACACTTTAAGAGAATGATACAAGCAAAGATGAAGCATAAATATGAATGTCTCATAACGTAACATTATTAATTTCAATCAATGCATAATTTGCAATACATTAAAGTAACATAATAAATATAATAACATTCTGTGATAATTTTGTTTGGTTCGGAAGAAAATGGTATGCACCACGATGCGTCCAACAAGACTGCCCTACCCCGAACTTTCAAATTGGGAAGGCTGCGCACACTTTGTTGCAGATCACCTGGTCTACGTGCCATTGCACAAGCCAACTCGGTTTGTAAGTGCCAGCATCTGCTTATCAAAATTAAACAATAGCCTCTATTGTAGTGATTATTACATCAGCACTGGCATAAGCTTCTTGCACTGTCTTCTTTCAACATCTCTATTGAATGTTTATAGTTTCAATTTAACAGAAGCTGTGTCTTTCCAATACAGTACATTCTATCAACAGAAGCACTGATCACAATCTGTAATGTATAAAAAAATGTACAGTACAAATACCTCTTTTCTCAAGATAATCTCACTCCACGACGTCTGACCAACGACAAAATCTCTCGCCTCCCTCCTGCCCCCGTGACGTCACAACGGACGGTAGGGAGACCCCTCCACTTCCTCTACACCCCTCTTGCTGGAGAAGCTGGTGTCGTCAGCGGCGGCGGCGGCGAATTCGTATGTCGAATATTTGAATGGTCACACTACGTTAATTATCAATATTCATAGACATGGGGTGGATTTTCAATTAACCCTGAAGATGATACTAAATTATAGTGATACTTGTTGATTGGTTAATGTGACAACCAATGTGAACAATAAGCTCACAATTTAATTGTAACTAGTAGCCTCGAGCAGTACAATACTGATGAAAATAACTATACAAAATTGTTTTCTAAATATTAGTACGTACCTTATTCAAGAACAAAAAGATCATATACTTTCGTATAACACTAAAATAAATTTTTGACATACATAAGGAATTGCAGTAGAAGATTTGATTACATACCAATAATATATTTTTTTAAAAGTTGCTGTCCCACAACGTAACACATGAAAAGCAAACATTTAATGGAGGCGGGCTCTTCCGTGGTGCCTTGCGGTTGCATGATGGCAGCTGTGCCGTAAGCAGTGACACACAGAGTATGAGAATTCAGTGATTACGCGCGGTATGAAAATAGGAAGAATAACACAATCAAATATTTGCGTTTTACAGAAGAAATGGGAATATTTCATTGGTTTTAGTTCTTTCCCGATTTCCAGAGTATTTAAGAAATATATAGACTCCTACCAAAAGAAGGTAGACTGCACAGTTTTTATTTCATCGCAAATTAGAAATATATATATCCGAGTACCTCGTTCACCACCTAATAAAATTAGTGTTGTTCTTGTATCTCCAAATAAATTAGTATTGGTTTTCAAATTATTTTTATAATCAAATACATACATTAATTAATAGTTCTGGTGAAACTCCAGTTTTCTAAATCCATATTCACCAATTAATTTTGTGGATATTTTAGAAGTGATATTAAAGTAGAGATTTTAGTTGGATATTAAACAATCCATGAAACTGCTCAATTCATCACCTTTCTGTATTCATAAATAATTCAGCACCGAAAATCACTGGTGTATCATTCAAATCAGGCCCAGAGATTGTGGGCACGTTTTTCAATTATATGCAAATCACTGGCACCTCGCACCATCCAGTGTCAATTCAGCTTCATTGTGTCTACCCTTGTTATTCTTTGAACTTTGCATGAACTTCATAAGCACATAGTGGTTTTGAAAGAAATGCGTTATATCACAAGGAGCAATAATATCTAAAAGAAATTATGGGAAAACTATGATTATATCTGTAACTGTAATAACCGAATGACAATTATGGGATAAAGTGCACCTTTTTTTACGAAAATAAAATTTAAAGAAAAGAGACGAACGCAATGAAAAGAAAACAGCTGTTGAAACATTTGATTACAGACATGATAACACTTGGCAGGCAGACAAAAGAAACCAAGTATGGGAGGCAGAAAATTACACAGACACATTCTCCAGGTACGACGAGCTCGACCAGTAATGCCACACAGCAACAGCAATGCGTTTGTGATTCCCCCAGGGTCGCATTCCACAATGCCCTCAACCATTCAGCGTTTGCGTGATCCATCTGCAACCGTTACCTCCACACCAGCACACCTTCACGTAATAGCCAACCCCAGCGCCAACATTCCCCACTGCCAACCCTGGAGAACAGTTATGGAGAAGCAGAAAAAAAGCGTTTCATTCACGAATAAGGGGAAACAGAAGCACAATGTAATGCAATAAAATGAATTGATAATTTGCAATTAATAAATTATTGAAAAAAACTAAATACGAGAAGAAAGGAATATAGATTTTGAGGTGAGAAAATATGTAAATGTTGTCGGTAGTTCAAAATCAAAATGAAGACAATACAGGAACCGCGCCTCCCACATATTGTAATACTAGTTCAGTAATACAATAATAATCAATATCTATTGATTGATAAATATTGACAGCAATATTGAAATTTTGAATAAAAAATTATGAGGATTTTAGAAATGCAATAATATATGATCCAAATTCGTTTATCAATAGCTGCACATCTTACGTTGATAACTTTCTGAGATGAAATGCCTTATCAGATTTCAAGAGTCCTTTTACTTCATTCCGACAATCAGCGGGATGAACAAAGTTAATATTCTAAAATTGCACGAGTATGACATATAAAAAAAATTGCTTATACTATATGATGAGGCAATTTAAAGGGGGATGGAATGAGACAAAGTGTAAAGAGAGTCTCAGAGAGAAATGCACAAGGGAACTGTTATCGAGAGAGGGAGAGTGTTACAGGGGTGTTGAAGATGAGGGATAGTTAAAGGAAGATAATTATAAAAGAGAAATGAATGCAGAGGAAGAGAGATGCAGAAAAAGGAAGAAAGAGCATAAGAGGTAAGGAGAGAGAAAGGGGCTCAGAAACGGAGATGACAGAGAGGCATAGGTTGGTGAAAACAAGGATAGATGGAAAATAATAAATCAGTTTTAAACAATATATTCTTGACTGTTCTGGAGATCTTTGACATAGAAACAGTTGCGAACGTATCGGCCGTCATACTGTGGCCTTCTTCAGGGCAAAATGCAAATAGATGGTTTCCTGACGGGTTTTAAAGGATTACGAAGGAATAAAGGAGGTCCTCTCCGTCAACTTAGTAGTAAGTTGACGGAGATGCCCTCCTTTATTTCTTCATACAATGTCGACAACACCACATCACAATTCCCACATTTATACAGGATTGTCGGATGCTTGTCTATGCGGATAAAGCATTGGAGAATCGGACACAGCATGCCCCGGACAGTCGAGCATCCATTGACACCGACCGCTGAAGCCTGCGCTTTCAGTTTTTAAGCAAGTATACAATATGTACTCGCTTAATTTTTTTTTATTCTATTTACTTACATGAAGAGACCCCTCTGCGACCCCTTTTGCTGTTATCTCTTCAAGAAGGTTTCATTGCACACTCTTGTGCAGCACAAGTCTTCTCCCAAGCCACCGTTGCTGCCTTTTCCGTAATGCCCGAGATAATGCCGGTACATTGACTTGACACACTAAAAGCATTCCCCAAGTTCAATAAAAGAACAATCTGTGATGATACGTAAAAATAAATTGTAATGTTAGATGTTAAATGTATGTAACGTATAGAAGAAGAAAAGGCGGAGAACAAGAAAAGTAATGGATTGGGAAAGTGACATGAGACAGAAGTAAAATGTAGATGGAAGACGTATGAAGATGTACAGAGGAACAGACATAATACCAAGAGAGAGTTGTAGTGAAAGAGAGAGACATTGAAATAGCCAACGAAGGGGAGATGTAGAAAGATGAATACTGAAAAAGATGCACGGAGAAGGGAGAATGACGGGGAGTCGAAACAAGCGTTGCAGACATATTTTGAACGTACACGAGTATATTTAGTATTTATGCTTTCCAAAATTATCTTTCCCTCCTATCTCTACTTCCCCGCGGGGGTGGATCGCGGCTGCGTAGGCTGTGGCAATCTCTGGGGGAGAGTTGTTGGCGACTACTCGGACCCTGAGTTTCATGGCAATACTCACGCCGCGGCGTGCCGTAACGGCGCGCCGTTAGCTTCAAGGTGGTGGCAGTGAGTAGGCGATGCTAAGATCCGAGTTACCATTAGCATCTTTGGAATGCTCCGGATCCCACAGATAGACGTGCGACGGAGACCACATACCCCCCTAACAGGTTGCCTAGGTTCTGGCGGCACTCACGTCAAATAACTTCAAGATGGTGGCAAAGAGGAGACGGGAAGAGAGCCCCGAGCCTCCAGCTCCTTAGTTCTCGTAGCCCCCTATTGGGCTCTTGGCTTCGTCATGGTATTGGCCTGATATTCTGGGATTAGAGAAGGGAATAGTCCCGGCGCATGTTAGTGGCGCATTCATTTGACTCCGACACTAACCTGGAAAGCTAGGAGCTCTGAGCTGGCTGGGCGGCCAGAACCAGGTATTGTATAGGTGAGATTGCCATGAGGGCAAACTGCGTTCTGGCGGGATCCAGATACCAGCTCAAGGGCCTACTTGTACGACTGCGGGGGATGCGGAGAGAGGCTAGTGCCTAGTTGCCCACGCCCGGGGTGTATTCCTCCTGGTAAAAGTAGAAGTGCGTGTTAGACGCACTACTGACGAATACACACTATCTCTACTATTTCCCCCCACATAAACACGTCCTGTGATTGAAGTTCCCACGCTGCAACTTTCCCCAAGGAGGTTTTCTTGCCCGCTGAAATAGCTTCGCGGCTGCCTCCTCCCAACCTCACCACTTCGCCACGGCCCAAGGCAACGCCAGCGCCAGCGCGTGTGAGGCCTCTCGAAAGATTACCGCGCTTGACACGGAATAATGAGCAACTCATGACCAGACGTGTTAAATGGAATTAAAAAGAGAGACAGAGAAAGATAAAGAAAGAAAGAGGATGCTAGATGTAGCGAAGGGCAGTGAGAGATAGAAAGAATGAGAGAGAGAATGAGAGAGAAAGAAAGAGAGAGAGAGTAAGAAAGAGGATAAAACAGACTGGTCAAATTAGAAGAGAGAAAAAGGAAAAGGAGATAAGAAAAAAGAAAATGAAAAGTGGTAAGGAAAAGAAAGATGTACGAGATACAAAGAGAGACACGATGAAGTAAGGGGAAAGTCGAAAACGGAGCTGTTGATATTTTTTCAAAACAATCCATTCCCCTCATTGTAGATACACCTACGCTTCTGTTTAATCCCAAATAGGTAAAACTATCTCTAAATGAAAAGGACCATCTGAGGATTTCTTCCGAAAGTGTTACCGCCCGGCATTGGCAATAAGTTTTACGTTCCGGCTCGTCAGCTTTTCGACCTGCGGCACTGTTCCCCATCATTCTCGCCTGAGTGACGATTACTGTGCACAAAGCACTGATAATAATTACTGGTGACAAAAATAATATAGACATAGAGGAGAAAATGAGAGGGAGGAAAATAGAGAGAAAGAAGAACGTGGGGGTGACACTTAGAATGGAGTAAGAGGGAGCCAAGACGAAGGGAGAAGCAGAGAAAGAAGAAGCAAGGACATGCACTAAGAGGAAAAAAACAAAAAGACGGAAAGAGAATCAATCAGATTAGCAGCCACTGGCGATATTGAGTAAATTTCATTCTCATCGAGCTTCATTCTGAACCTGCATCACAGACGCTTGTTCACGCGCGGAGATGGCTCCGGCCGCCGTGGCCTCTTCCTCAGCGCGGAGCTGCGCGCACCTGCCGCCCCTCCGCCCCCCGGCGCCGACCGCAGCCTCTGCCGCCGACCGCAGCGCCCCAGGCGGCGACGCCGCGCGCACGAGGTGCGACGCGCTGCCAGCGCCACGACGTCTTCATTACCTTCCTCAGCGCACGGCCCTTTCGGCCATAACACTTGTGTTACATGCTGTGATGAATGAGTGACAAATGATGGTTGTGATGAAATGAGAGGCAGGCAGGCCCGGCGGATAATGTTGGTATGAAGGGTAGTTATACCCACACGAAAAATTCCGAGTGGATAAAATACCCACTCGGAATTTAGAGTGAGGGAAATACTCCATAAACGTCAACTTACAGAAATAATGAAGTTTCTCGATAATGCGTAGGCTCAAAACGTATATGCGATCAATTATTTTTGCAAAATCGGCTCAACAGTATTGCGGTTTTACATGTTTACAACAAAATCAATTGCCAAAAATTTTTAAAAGAGTTTATGTAAAGAAAATGCAAATCGCAGCGCTGGTTTTTATTGTCAAAATGAACTCTGAAGAAGTTACATAAATTGTGTTGACAAATAAATATGATGATAATTTAATGATAAACATGACAGTTTGAAAATAAAATCTGTTTTGTATTTTTCCCTTCATATATATTTTCGGTGGGAGATGGACAAGGATTGAGGACCCCCACCCAAGTCCACTACCCACCCCACCCGAGTCCGACCTCACCACCGAGCACACCACCCGACACCACTACCCGGCCTTAAAAGCAATCGCCAGCCCAGGAGGCAGGGGAAACGGGAGAACCTGCCGCACACACCCATTGTCCAACACATATCCCTCATGAATCGACCGATATCTGAACCTAGTCTCAGCGGTGGAACGAGAGTTTGTTACAACACAGGTCACCTACCACGCCACCGT
The DNA here is from genome assembly GCA_011170035.1 of Teleogryllus occipitalis. Taxonomy (NCBI): domain Eukaryota; kingdom Metazoa; phylum Arthropoda; class Insecta; order Orthoptera; family Gryllidae; genus Teleogryllus; species Teleogryllus occipitalis. Next base: position 98,487 of record BLKR01003099.1, read on the forward strand.
ACCGGCTTAGGTGGCTCAGGGCATCAACTGAGGTCACTGCAGTGCCTCTGACCGGGAGGCCATAGGATCGAGTTCAAACGGCGGAAGGACTTTCAACACTAGCTAGATACCTAGGTCGAATTCAGCCGGTGTCTGGAGGAGAATTCTCGCAGCCGGATACTCTGATTTGTAATTTTCCATTTTTTCTCCGATCAACAACAGGCGAATGCCAGAGCAGTACTATAACAAACGGGCCACGGACCTTTCCTTTCTTTGTCTTATCATCTCCCTACCGCAGACTTACACTTACGTGCATTACACTACCACACAGTTCGGAAGACCAGTCTTAAACTTTGAGTTAGTCCCGGCTGGGGTGGTATCCCTCTGGTGGGAGAGGATTGTGGAAAATCCCACTAGTCGATGTGTAGGTTGGCGCCCGATCTCGACATTCAACTGTGGGAGATCGTCGCCACCTCTCGCGATAAAAATACGCACTACACATGCGGAACCAAATACCTTTGTAGTTCACGCGCCCGGAATCTCTAATTAATAAATCCCTGAACCTTTTGGATCATATTGTTTATGTTCAATGGCGTCACGAATGAGTGGGGGTAATGATGATGGGGATGAAATGAAGCAAGAGAAATGAGAGAATCTGGTCACAGTATAAGTGTAATTGAGCCATGGTCACAGTATAAGTGTCATTGAGCACAAGAAAAATTAAACACAAAATAAACATAAAAGACCAAGCATGAAGACAAAATTCTCTAACAGGACATAGAGTTACAACTTCCCATAACGTAAATTTCCAGGATATAAAAATTTTAGCCCATGAAAAATTCTTATATCCTAGATTAATATTGGAAGATTAAATAAAAACACCTTGTTTGAATACACAGGTAGAATCTAATAAATTTACTAGTTTATATGATGGATTATTAAGTATTTTTTCTCAAAATTTGGATATTTCTATTACTATTAACTTCTTTCTGTCAAACTTATTATAATTTTATAATGTCCCTCTCAACCTCTTTCTGACTCCTTCCTTTCATAGAGTATTTATCAAGATGTGGTTTAGTGTGACTTGTGTACATTAATAACTTATTCTTCTATTTATAACTGACCATTGTTAAAATAATGTTTTTTTAATTAAGCCTGACGATGGAAACAACAACATATTTCCGAAAAGGTGCGCTATGTATTATGTAATAAATATTAATATGAAAAATGTTTTGTGTTTAAAAATCAAAGACTAAAGATATTACAGTATATTGAAGAAATACAGACAGAAGAAGAAAATAATATATGTAATTCGGAGTTGCTCTACAGCTGTCGCCGTGTCTCCGCTCTCAGTCTCCATGCCTCTCTATTTGACCATAGATCTTCCTTCATTTCTCTTGCCTTCATAGCCTCTCACACTCCCTGCTGCCATGCAAGTCTGGGTCTTCCTCTCTTCTGTCTTTCTGTCGGTACCCATTGCAGGACTCGTTTTGGCCATCTTTCGTCTGTCATTCGCATAACGTGACCATACCAAACGATTTTTTTTCTCTATTTCATCAAGGATAGATTTCTTTACATCCATTTTCTTTCTAATTTCTTCGTTCCTGATTCTGTCACGTCTGCTGTAACAGCAACTTCGACGCCAGTAGTCCATTTCAAGGGCCAACAGCTTCTTTCTTGTTCTTTTATCAACTTCCCAAACTTCTGAACCGTACGTTGTAACACTCTTGACGAGTGTAGAGAAAAGACGTCTTTTAGTAGTGTTAGTGATGGTTTTGTTCCATAACACAGAGTTTATACTTCGTGTCACGTTTCTCCCCAAGCTTATTCGTCTCTCAATTTCTTCTTGACTATTACCCTTTTTGTTAAAGAGTACACCCAAATATTTATATTCGTTTACTCCTTTAATTTTTCCCCCGTTTTTAGAAAGCTTTTAGCAGAAAATAATTTTAATAATAATCAAAGGAGAACCACTGTCACCTCCACCGGCGCTGTGCCGATGACGCCGCCCGCCTTCACCCACCCGCCCGCGCCTCTCGTCTGATGTCTGTGTTTACTCTGAGCGCGAGGCGGCGCGGCTGGTGCCCCCCAAGGCTGGTCCTCGGGCCGCGAGGGCACGCGCTTCCTCGTCGGCGACCTCGCGAGGTCACTGCGCCGGCGCAGCCACAGCCACGCGCGCGTGGGAGCGGAGGTGCGAGGCCACGCGGCAACGCAAGCAACGCGCGCCCGCGTGGGCGAGGTCACGGCACACGCGAGCGCGGGAAAGAAAAACCTTCGGCGCAACATACGATGGATTCATATTGATATTATTTTTTTCACTCTCTGTATTTCTTCAATATTCTATAATATTTTTGGCCTTTGATTTTAAAGATAGAACATTTTTCATATTAATATTTATTGCGTAATACATAGCGCAACGCTTCGAAATTTTTTTTTCCACCGTCAGGCTTATTTATTGTGATGTACTTATTTACATCATATGACTTGTGTACATGAACAAAATATTCTTCTGATTATAACTGACCATTGTTAAAATAATATATTTATTTATTTCAATTAAGTCTGATGATGGAAAAAATAATTTTCGAAACGTTGCGCTACGCATTATGCAATAAATATTAATATGAAAAATTTCTGTTTATAAGAACCAAAGACCAAAACTATTATAGAATAAGATATATTGGTTACTGATTCCGGCCCGTCAACTGCTTAAGTCATTAGTTTCGTTAGTGTATTTGTGTTTTATCACGGAAGGTAGCGGTGATCTTCCCCCGCCTGATAGCGAGATCTGGCGCCGACCTACACTTAATCTTGCAGGAGTTTCCCCATCTAGATATCTCCCATCAACGGGACACCGCCCCAAACAGGACAAGCTCCAAGTTCCCGACGGGTTTCCCGGTGTGTGTGGTAGTGTATTGTATATTAGTGTAAGAGTGTGTAAGTAAGGGGGTGAGGATAGGACACGGAAGAGGACGGGAAAATCGCGTGGTCCTTGGCCCGTTGCTAGGGTATTTCTCCGGCATTTGCCTGGTGTCGATCAAAGATACGAAGGAAAACTACCGATCAGAGCAGCCGGACGCTAGAATTCTTCTCCAGGCAGCGGCAGAATTCCACTTAGATATGTAGGTAGTGTTGAAAATCCTGTCTAACACTACGGAACTCTAACACTAGGAATGTCCATCAGAGGTAATGCGGTGACATCAATTGATGCCCTGAGCAACCTAATCCAGTGTGTAACATAAGAGAGGGAGAGGATACTGCTGCCTGTAATTTAGACTTTTGTTGAATTCTCCCAATTATATGCTTTTCTTTAGGGCGTAAAAATTAATTTTAAATTCTTATTACTGAAATGCTATATCTAAATACATGGAAATATGTATAAAAACAAAATTTATGAAGGTTTTTTCATCTTATGGCAACTGCATCAGCCAATACTAAGACAGGAAGAGAATTTTGTACATAAAATTTAAGGTCATTACTGCTTGGCTTCACTAAGCTTGCATCAATTGATTCCTAGTATTTGCCAACGAGCATGGGAAATCGAAAGATGCGAAAATATGGAGAATCATTGTTTTATTAGATACAAGAAGAAACAACGTACGTACTGCTAACACTCAACACAAACCCGCAAGGTCTTCTCACATTTATGCCAACAGTGAGTGAGTCAACTATGATACGTGTGTGCGATTTCGTCTACGTGTACCGTAGTTTGTCACTCCACGCCACACAAAATCCTTCACCCAACATGGAACATATACTACATTCAAGGTCTCTCGAATTCATTCAACACTAACGTGCAGGTCTTCAACGCAAACTTGTCTTCTACGACTGCTCTTCCACAACATTTACACTTGTCTTGGAGTGCAGGCTATAGTATTCTGAATAATTTGCGTGTAATTTTGTGCTGTTTGGAAGGCAGTGTGGAGATCATTTTTTTTAGTACGGCAGAAATTGCGATGTTATAATTTTGCGTAACCGTTCCTCGTACGAGAACATACTTGCTGTTGTACCACTGCTAATTACCGTATGTTACAGGTTGTGCCCATAGGGATTTCTTCACTATAGATCACATTTCTGTACTTTATTGTCAGCTTGAGTTTCTTAGTTAATCAACTTATATTTGAAATACAGATCCTATTCACAACGTAATTCCTAGACACTACTTTTTCAAATTTTCCTTCCTGTGATATAATACAGGGAGAAAAATTATTGGAATTGTTCCAACAATTGCAATTTTTGATCGTAAAATAAGTGTTCTTTCGAACTCTAACTTGCAAACACATTAACTTTAAAGTCTTTTACTGCTGTTCAAAGATAAATTATATTGGTGCAGAAGGAGAGGAAATACTTATAATTTTGTACCCAAAAATCAGGATGTCTTTCAATGAAGCACCTGTGATATTTTCAAACTTTTCGGGATTTATCGGTGAATTTATAATTATGGTTACGTTCCGATTTCTCAATGAAATTTATCCTTCAATTTTCGATCTTTAAATGATGTCAACAAAAATAGTTTTTTACTATAGGTAGTTGATGGCTAACAACACCAAGAGAAAGAAAAGTTACGATATACTACCCCACATTCTCATCCGTTTTGGCATCGTCAAGTGCGCAGATACAACATTTTTAAACCAATTCTCAAAATTATCGTACCAGAAAATCTAAGTTGAATGAAAGATGATTAAATTTTGAAAATCAGCAAGAATAATTACTTTGGATTGACAAAATTTCGTGAACAAAACATTTATATTTAGGGATTAATATAATCTTCAAGAAAATGTATGAATGCAGTTAGCACCATGCAGAAGAAATTTTAAATATCAGCACAATTACATTTTTCCACTGACTGAGTAATCAATATTAGTTCAATAATTATGAAGTTCCAAATTTTTAGATCTACACATACATGCGCATTCATAACCGACGACATACAGATCACATGCCCTATTTCCTTTTAGAAATAGTTGTCTCTTCTAATGAAATAATTGTCTGCTTATTTATTGTACTCGAAGAAGGCACATTCGCAAATTACCAGACATAAAACACACAAATGCTACCCGCGACGCAACGATGTAATAAAATTTATCTTCGAACAGATAAACATCGACAAATTTGCACAGACAGTAGTAATCACATGTGACTCATCTCCCTTTTAGATTGGACACCTCAATAACAGCGCCTAGAAATCTCCGTCAATGAAGTCATGACGCAAGCGCCAGGAATTTCCCATCTCCTTTAACATACACACGCTGCAAGAATTATAGTGATTATCGTAGATCTTGCGATCATATGTGGTGGCGCAAGGTCGTCGTTTGCGCGCAATCGTTGGCATACATCTCGACAGAGATGCTGCTGGGCGGGAGGTAGGAACATCGACCCTGAACACTGGCAGTCGAGGCCAATCTTCTCCATCTGAGCTGCAGGAAACAAGGGAAGATGGGCTGCTCTAATTACCTGTCTGACTGTTCAACATGGCTGAGAAATTTGAAATAGCATTTGTAATAATTGTTATAAAATAAAGTCTGTAATCCGAAAACCCAAATACAGATAGTCCGGTAAAAAGAAAGTAATTGACATTAAGGAAAACAACTTGCAGCAAAGAAAAGTATGGAATATATTTCAAAGGTCAAACAGATTTGCAGAATTAGGGAGAAAAAAATAGGTTATTTAGGATAGTTACGCACCACTTCAAAATATTCCATGAACTTTAATCGAATAAAGAGTTTTGCTTCTCTGTTATGCAAATTCATATTTTTTTACGAAAAAGAATGTGTTCTACAGGTCAAGGTTTGTTTGACCTGAATAAATAATCTACCATAGTTTTGTTACAAATATTATTACACTAATTATGTTTTCGTTTAAATGAGACTCTGAAGTAGTAGAAGTTATTATTTGGTCATTTATTGGACCGAACTAACGTTCAATATACATTGCAAAGGCGAGAGGGAGATCCTACTCGATCACAAAATAATCATAAAATTGCTTCACATAAGAAAAATCAGAATTTTTTAGCTTCCAATGATCGTTTTCCGCCTACACTACTTTTTTTTTATTTCACCACATCCTTGGGGGAAAAAGGTTTTGAAAACTATAGCTCTCTGATCCTTGCTGTACTTTAAATAATAATTTGTGTATTTTCGTAATATGATACACATTTCGTTTTGTTTTCGCCAAATTGTATTATTTCGATGTTCTCTGAAGTTATGAGTTATAATATTCCAAAGCTACTTCGGATTTCAAATAATAATTTATTATGGTAGAATCATTTAGTATGGTTCCTGGAGAAATTAAAAAAAAAATATTAAGAAAGTGAAAGCAGAATATAAATTTAATTTTTGAAATTTTTTATGAACAAGAAAATAAATAATTTGATTTAAATCCGCACAATAGAAAATTCATTTGGTTTACATTGTGGCATTGGCCCTAGAGGAGACGAACGTGGACGGGTCACGGAACCCCCAGCTACTGCAGGGATACGAAAATAAAGTTCATCATAAGTTCTTCGGGTCCAGGGACTGACCGAAGTACGGAGAAAATATGCGTGCATTAATCTCGTGAGAGCTAGAATGTAGAATACACCGAGCGTAGAATGACGTGGTGGCGGGTCTCTTGCGAGACCTCTGGTACGTATTTACCTTTCCGCCCTGTCTCGAGCGACCGACGAAGATTGTTTGATTAATAATCCCGGGCACGTCCAATGCTAAAGTCATTAATTCTGTACGTGTAGTGTATGTTTCCGGCTCAACAGATGGCTGTGATCTTCCCCCACTGGATGGCGAGATCCGGCGCCGACCTACCGTCAGCCAGCGCGGTTTCCCTAACCAGGTATCTCCCAACAGCTGGATACCGCTCAGCCAGCACAAGCCCTATGCTCCCAACCGGTCTCCCGGCGTGTGTGGTAGTGTAGTGCATGTAAATATGGGTGTACGTAAGGGGTAGGATAGGAAAAAGAATGGGAAGGAAAGATTGCGCGCGGTCGTTGGCCCGTTTATTCGGGTACTGCTTCGGTATTCGCCTCGTATTGACCGGACAAACCACGGAAAACTACAGATCAGAGCAACCGGGCGCTAGAATTGTCAGGCAGCGGTAGAAGGCGACCTAGCTAACCAGTTAACAGCTAGAGCCGAAAATTCTGCCATCATCTGAACTCGAACGTAGGACCTCCCGGTCAGAGGCACTGCCGTGACATCAGCTAATGCCCTGAGCCACTTCTTCCGGTACCGACAAAGAGCAACAAACGATTCGGTTAATTGATCAGTATTTCCGGGCGCGTCAATTGCCAAGGTCATGGATCCCGTAAGTGTAGTGAATGTTATATTGCGGGAAGTGGCTGCGATCTCCCCCAGCAGAATGGCAAGATCTCGCGTTGACCTTCATCTCGGGTTGTGGGGAGTTCCCCAACCAAAAACCAGCGGGCCAGGGCCCCAACCAGTACAAGGTCTAAGCTCGCGACACATGTAATAGAGTACTGCATGTAAGTGTAAGTAGGCATAAGTAAGGGGTGAAGAAAGGGCAAAGAAGAGGAAGGAAAGATCGCGCACGCTATGTGGCCCGTTCATTAGGATACCTCTTCAGCAGTCACCTGGTGTTGAGAGAAACCACGGAATACTACCGGTTAGAGCAGCCGGCCGCTAGAATTCTCGAGACAGCGACTGAATTTGATCGAGCTGTGTAGCTAGTGATGGAAGTCCTATCACCCTAGAACCTACCGGTCATAGGCCCTGCCGTGAAAATTCATGTCCTTAGCCACTTAAACCATTCTAATGATTAGGAGGCATGTTTGTGTTTCACTATAGAAGTGATATGACTATCAGAATTAGTGACACGGCATCACTGATCACTGCCAACGCTGCTGATCTGCTGATACGAAAAGGTCTTCAGTTGTCACCTTGCCCGTCACCTTGTTGGATGCACTTTCGCTCGGAGAATATGTTCCGCAGAAGTACAGCTATCCAAATTGTAACCATGTTACTGAGTAACAATGAATTTTAATAATTAAATTAGTTCAAATAATTGGTTACCCCGACCGGGATTCGAACCCAGGCTTTCTGGTTTACGCCGAGCTGCTCCGGGCGTAAACCAGAAGATCCGTAAACCAGAAGCGATATTCGACCTTCACTGTGCGTGGGTTGCGTAGCAAAAAGCCTCAGGTCTCGATGATTCCACATCCCAGATCCCGCACGAGCGGTACTAACAAATACATTTCTTTTATTTAAGAAGTGTGGAACGCTGATTATGGTGTTCAGAAATTGTTAGCTCACTTCAATGTAATCACTTGAGGCAAGCTTGTGGGAAATATAATTCTTCCTTTGAATGCTGAAAATACTGAGACAGTTAAATGTATTCACGAGTGTTTCATTTGCAACAATTAAAAATTACTACTGTACCTGGCTAATGAAATGAACGTAGGTATGCACCACAGACACTGTTTGAATTAGTTAATTGGACTTTTTCAAGTTATTAAGCAATGGCAGAAATTGCAATTTCTGCTATATTAAAATAACTATTTATTTCAATATTCCGTAACAACTTCCAATAATGTGAGAAAGTATGTGCTGCTTAGCACCTCTATTTTTTATGTATATTAATGAAATAGGTTCCAAAATTCGATCGTCAATCAAACTTTTCGCGGACTACTGCATCGTGTTTCAAAAAGTTAATGACGAATATGATTTTGATCAGTTGCAAAAATACATTGACAATTTTGTTGAAGTGGTCACAGTAAAATGGAATAAAAATAAATTAATATGGAAGGAAGACAATTAGTTTTACGAAGGCTAGAAAACAGAATCCAATATATAATGGATCCAAATAAAATTCTGGAGGTACACAGCAGTATACTTGGATGTTTCTAACGAGGCATCTGAGGGTAGTATCTCTAAGACGAAATATGACACGACTTTTCACGTCCATCTCGGTCGTGCCACTGGGGTCACTTGATCTACAGCACTGCTTGATACGGGCGCGATCATGCTACATCTTGCGGCTGGACCGAGAAAGACGCAAAATGTCGTAACATATTCAATCTTGGAAATACTACCCTCAGATGCCACGTTAGATAAACCCAAGTATAAATAACAGGGTGGATTAACCCAAGTATAAATAACCATTCCAAACGACATTGACGGGCCAACACGTTAGATGGACTGTGCAGAAGGCTTTGAAAGATTTTCAATTTGTCATGCGCGAAAGCGACAAGCTTACACTTTCTTAATTCGATCCGTGCTGGAATACACACTAGCGTAATTAAATCCTTTCAGATTTAACCAATACATCGAGTGCAGAAAAAATGACTTAATTTGCGAATAAAAGCAATAGTTTGAATGTCAATCACCTCAAGGAGTACACAAAAGAAACAATTTGGAAAGCAGAGAAAGACTTGAAATTCCTTCTTATGCAGGAGCCACCACGAACACCCAAACGAAATAAAATGAAAACAAATAATGTATATTGGAAAATTCAACTTTGGAAAGAGAACCAAATTACATTGGCACAATTTACCTGCAGAGACGCTAGCGACTCTTTTCAGAAGAACGCAAGTTATTCGTTCCACGGTTTTCAAAGGTGTAAGTGTAGAGTGCAGAGATGGGCAGTTAAGTGCAGTTAGGTATTTTAGAATAAGAAAAGGCCAACAAAAGTGCGGGCAAAGTGCAGTGAATACCGATTACCGTTAATATACACATTATTGGGTAGCGAAGAGAAATGTAGTGAAGTGAAGCGATGGGTATTAAGAAGGGGCACATTTTATTTATTTTTATTTTATTTTGTGCTTTTTAAATTGTATTTATTGTTTCTTGTACTTTCTGTATTTGTAGTGTTTATGCTTAACTGCCACCGAGCGTACTCTTATTTACAGGAATAAATTATTATTATTATTATTATTATTATTATTATTATTATTATTATTATTATTAATATTTTTTTAATCTTAAAAATACGAACGATTTAAAAAACGCTACTGATTTTCATGAATCATGATTTGCATATTTACGTTACTTCTACAATGTAATAGGTGTAATAATTTAATAAATGTAATAATTTTTACTCTCGGCAGACAATTACACACAAAAAAACTCCATACGTCTACACGACTTTCTATTTACATGACTCTACGTACCATAGTATCCAGTTAAATTAATTTGTATCCATGAAAATTCTTTATATAACTCCGCTGCTTCTCCCTAAAGAGAACACAAAACACATTTTCACGCCTGCTACATGACTCGCACTTGCGCTCCTCCATATTGAGTGTACATGTAGACACACGCCGCGTACCAATGTATCCTCATCGTGAGACTCATAACTTTCTCATCACGCGTGTATGCACGATGTAAGACTCCATCACGGGAGACTTAGAAAAGAAAACAAATAAATTAATAGGAACTTTCCAGGCGACTTTTAAACTTTTAGTACTTCATGGAAGTTTTTATGCAATTGTATTCGTTGTTGCCTGGTATCTAGGAGGCGTTACCCATATATTTTAAATCATGGTTCATAAATGGTCTCCAGTAATTATCATTTTTATGTAACTCTCTGAAACAACGTAAACCAAAATAATTTACTTACATATCAAAGAGCGATTTCGGGAGGGTTATAACTAGGCCACGGATTTTGAAACAAATGCCTATTTAGGTCATTTACGAGGTTGTGGAAAATAACTGCAGGTGTTTACGAATCATGAAAAAAATAACCTACTAAGCTCATTTACTAGTGCCTAAAATATCCTAAAAGAGCGGTTGATGCCTACTTTGATATTTTTTGCATAAAACAATTTTGAAAAATTATCATATCTTTATTACTCATTTTTTGAATTTGTTACACCAAAACGCAAATACTTTCCCGAATTTTCTGAAACGCGAATATTCACTGATCGATGAATACGCAATCGACTACGCACCGAAATCTCTCACCCAACACACCGAGCATAAGCAGCTCTGCAAGTCAATATAAAGAGGATGTTTCACGCTCGTCTCCGATCAGCACACACCTCTTAGGCAATTGCACCCATTCCCTGTGCAGTTGCGTAGTTGACATGTTGAGACATCGCTGCGGCGCGGCGCGTCGTCTATGCAATCCAGGCGAGGGAAAACGGAGGTCAGGCAAAAGTCTACTGTCGGAAAGGCGAATCTTACAAAATGAACACAAGTCTTGAACCCCAAGAAAGTTAAAAGAGCTTTTTGAGTTTTCTTCTGTGTTTTTATGAGCGGCTGGTGGAGGATTCGAATAAATCTTTATTATATACTGTGCTATTTAATTATGTAAGTGGATAAAATAATATACTTGTAATCATTCTCATAAATGTAAAAGTACTTGACTTTTCTGAATAATAAAAGTGCCTAAAATAATCGTTTTGCGAACAGTTTTAGAGGACTGAAACTTAACTGTTCGTATCTAATGATTTTTAAATGCCTTATTTAGACATTTTGCAATGTATTTTAAGTGCCTAAAACGCCACTTTTCATGCCTAATAGCAACTCATTTCATAACTTTCTTACCTATTTTAGATATCTAAATCATCACTTTTTTCTGCCTAAAATTTCGAAACCCTTCATTTCTAATTCTTCCATATTGTATCAGAAAATCTTGAATAATTTGTGTCGCGCGAAATATTCATGGTCACAATTGAACTTCCTTCTCATTAGATCGTTAGATAGTGATTTGCAAGTATGGACTGCACCAATACAATTATCAGCATTTTTCAGGCAGTCTTGACTACACCTCTCCTCTCTTAAACGACCAAGCAGCTCTCTTGTTGCGCTGTCAAGACGCTGAAGAAAACTCGTGTCTGACCATTACCTCTGATCGGCAACGACCAGCAAAATGAGCCAATCGGCATTGACACGGCGGCAGGGCCGTAATTCAGACTTGACCATTCGCCTAATGAATCGGAAACGAAACCGGTATCCGCAGCGATTGCGCTGGCGGCGATCTGCCTCCGAAGAATCCCAAACCGTGAATCGTTTCCTGTGGCATTGGATGAGGGAAAGCGACGAACTAGACACTATCTACATTTTACGGAAGAAACGTACAAGAAAATATTAGTAACATACTAGGATCAGTCATTCGCCTCCCGCGGTGGCTCGTTGGTTAGCGTGCTCGCTTTCCACGGCGGAACCCCAAGTTCGATTCCCGGCCAACGCAAATTATACCTGTGCGCTTTCCTTTCAAATGTACCAGTATCTATTGATGTGCGGCGATGAGAAAGCCCACCCTAAGGGTATGAAGACCAGTATAAGGTGAAAGGATGTCTTCATGCTAACTAAATGAACTCTGAATCCCATGGCCGAGAGGCTGGGTCACCGCCGGTCGGCCAATGCCCGTAGCGGGCTGTCGAGCCAAAGAACAGGAACAAGATCAGTCATTTACTCTGTGTGCGCTCTCTCTCTGTCTCTATCTCTCACACTCACAACTTAAAATATCAAACATATTAAAAACCTGCAAATACTCAATATGCCTTCCACATATCCATGCCTGTGAGGATGAAATGGCGAAAGATTTATTTTTTGTTAATATATTTTTATGGTTCCGCTCATAGATCCAATGAACGAGAATTAATATATTTTGAAGAAAATAACCTCGTGGAGAAATAATGTTATCATTCTTTAAGAACTATTTCATTTATCTTGTCAAGGTTAACGTTAACTAATAAAGTGTTTTTTAAAGTGTCCTTTCTTATATACTTGTCCGTAAGGGAATTCTGTGCAGTGAACATAGAGAAGCGTATAACAGAAGGCTTCCCATCCACTCACGGTGCATCACTCTTAATCACAGAAGTAGACACGTCCAGGATCATTTACAAATCGTCATTCTTCACTGCATTAGGGTGTTCTAGCTGTAGTTGAGATATTTTTTCGTAATGGCGTTTTGTTACGTCGGCTTAACACAAACACAGGAACACAAAACCACTTGAGAGCCGGCGTCCGTTAAGAATTTAAAAACCCGCCGACCGCTGGGAACAATCGAAGAAAATTAGCAGTATTTAAAGATGACGTAGGAGTACATGTATTCTAACAAATGGTATTTCTTGTTTTCATGATTTATGTCTTATGAGAAGATGGTACTATAACAGAAAATACTGAACGAGACTTGGCCGATAACCTAAATGACGAATTTGGATCGTTATAAACGGTGGCAATCGCCTCAGGTTACAAATTTCAATCACCTCTGTTATTTGCTGTTTATCGGTCGCAACAGGATAATAACTTTAATCCTTTGTGGTTTCCTACTACAGATATAGATACATCTTTATGATTAGTTGGAAGTTAGGACTAATCTTCCTTGTGGATTCACAGATTCACCCCGGACTGCCAAGAATCTTATTTCCCATCAATTTTACAATTGCTAACTTCAAGTCAGCATAATTTTTTTCTCGTTACAGAAACGTGGTAAAGATATGGCATGCGCCATGCTTCAACCGCATGCTTCCCAACAATTTACTAATAATAAAGCCATATAATACTGGTACTCATTTTTAAGGAAGGCTGAATGGACCTGAGGATCGTTCTGAATAGATGTTATGAGATAAAAATCCTAAATCAGGAACATTTTTTAACCTGGGTATCTTATGTTAGCAACGTGTGCCCCAACCAATAAAAGTACTTACGAACAACTTATAATTTTAAAAATATATTATGTAATTCAACCGATATGCTTTCGGTTAATTGATTGACTCATTGTTACTTATTCCGAGCGCGTCAACTGCTCGCGCAAGTTTAGCGCATGTCTTTTCTTGGGGGTGTGGCGGTAGAGTTGCCAGATAATTCTTCAGAAAATAGTGAACCGGGGGGGGGGGAGGAAGGAATAGTAAGATAAGACAGATAAATTTTAGAACGACATTTACATATATTAATATAACAATCTTCTGCTTTAATATTATATGATCTTTGAATAATGATATAGAAGTCAAAAATCAATAATTAAACATATTAACTTCACTGTTGCCTCATATATTAAACTTATCTTTAGGTAACATTCTTTGGATTTGATTTATTATTTAACTCAATCGATTAACTATTTTCGACAATACTTTTTCCTTGATTGAGTGATTGTTTTTTTCTTTTACAATATTATGAATCTTCTTGAATAATTCTTTAACTTCCACACACTTATACGGAATGTTAAGAAAATGTACAGCTCGCTTTGAACTAACTCAACCTCCATTCTGTTGCATTTGTCGGTCCAAATATTTTTCACTACACTGAAACTTCTTTCGATGCTAGAATTGGAGTCCGGAACTGATGCAATATTGAAACAATTCCAGTAGATTTGGGACCGAAATTAAGAGAACTGCGCGGATCTGTGCGACATACAGTATTGTCAACAAGGCAAAGTCAGCTCTTATCGAGTTAAAACTTTTTTACACGTTCACTATTCTCATTTTCTAATTAGGCAATCAGTAATATAAATAGTGAATAGCTCACTCAAATAGTGAACATCTGGGAACCCTATGTGACAGTGGTCTTCCCCCGCTGAATAGCAAGATCCGGCGCCGACCTACCGAACGCTACCGCTGTTTTCCCCAACGAGGTATCTCCTACCAGCGGGGCACCGCCCCAGTCGGGACAAGCTCCAAACTTATGTCCCGACATATGTGGTAGTGGAGTTCATGTAAGTGAAGGTGTGTATAAGTGAGGGGTAAGGATAGGACAAGGAAGAGGAAGGAAAGATGGCGCGCGTTCCGCGGCCCGTTTGTTATGGTACTGCTCCGGCATTCACCTGGTGTTTATCGGAGAAACCACGGAAAACTACCGATCAGAGCAGTCGGCCGCTAAAAGTTTCATCCAGCCAGCGACAGAATTCGACCTAGCTGACAAGCTAGTGTCGACAATTCCGCCACTGTTGGGACTCGAACCTATTCACATACGTGACTCAGTCCTACCGGGCAGAGGCACAGCAGTCACATACGTTTTCGGGTGTCCAGGGTCTTATCTACAAGATAAATATGGTTAAGGAGTATTTCACAGAAAATTTTATCTGATGAAGCTGTTGTCTACAGGTTTAAGTTCGTCTAATTACGCCTCTGAATATTTTTCGAACATCATCAATCCGCAATACAAGAAACAGCTCCACAGACACTGTCACTGAACTGAGACGACGAACATGGAATGCTCAGGAACGCTGGATTCCTCCGCAGCCCCATATTTCTCACCAATAATTGTTTTCTTGTTTCTTATATTCCCCTCGTTCCTTTTTCCTTTCCATTTCGTCTCGCTCAAATCTTACCCCATTAAAAGCCAATTACGGGAACACGCCATTGTTCCGAGGCCGCATTTGTCACGCGGCTTCGCAGCGGAGCGGTGCGCGGATTGAATAAACGGCGTTCGTTACACGAAATTAAGCCGGCAATTTATGGCTTTGGGTTGCATTCTCAACGCGTGCTGTACCGCTAAAAGTAAATAGCGCGCGCTTGCCTGCTCGGTGGGACGGGACGCCTAGGCTCGCCCGCTTTCGAGATGGGATGGCTACGAAATACAGAGGTTTATCACCAACACCGGTTCATAATGCTGTAGGCGTGCACAGGATTTTGGTAGCGGGTTTGTCAACTATATTTATAATTTACATTACTTAATATGAATATTTTCTTGATTACTTTCATATCTATATCACTAAGTTTCAATGGCGAAGAAATTTGGAAAAAGAACTACACAGGTTCTGGCCATGTGAGAGGTATAAATCCTTTTGTTGGATACCCTGGAACTCGGAAAGATACAAAAACTATTTAACAGTTTCGATTTTGATAGAAAAATGCAAATATTTAATTCTGATATTCCGCTAATGATCATAATTCAGCTCGAATTCTCACACTCAATGCTTCACTATTTATGACACAATTGACGTTCTGCAACAGCCGGACTTGAAGGGAGAGGCCCCCCACCATTAAAATTTTAATGATTTAAGTGTTTAATTATTTAAAAATTTTGTTTCGTAATCTTAGTGTGTAAATAACTGCTGTACAGTGCATTCGTGTATACTAAACTATGCTATTGTAGTATTCGTGAAGACACTTTTTGATAAAATATTCAATTTATTTTAGTGTTGTAGGAGAGTATCTCTCACAGGCAACCATTATTTATAAATGACGTCTCTAAAGAAAGAGAATTTCTCGGAGACGTGACGAATTGCACTTTCACTTTAAAAATATGAAGGATTTGTTTAAAAAAACATTTAAATATGCAAGTCAAGTGCAACCTGCAACACTCGCGTTTTTTAATTATTTCATTAAATAACTTCTAAATGAAGCGTATTAGTGCCTTAAAAACTAAAATTTTGAGGCCTAAGTCTCAAAGAAATATTCCTAATCGTAATCTACACCGTAATCTACAGGATGAGATCTTCGTAAGCATTCTATTACAGTTTTGCTGATCCACCGCTTCTCGATATTACCCCACCTGCTCAGAAACGTGCAGAATCTGCAACTGAATGTGAAATTAAACTAATTACATGATATAATACGAGGCTGAATAACACGAATGTACCTCTCTGCTCGGTAATAAAGTTAAATAAGAATATTTTTATTGATAAGAGTGTTGTTATTGATAACAATAAAGGTATTGTTATCAATAACGAGGAGACATATACAACAAGATAAGAGGGTCTTGAGAAAAAGATATATTACAGGTTTAATAAAAAATGGAAAAATAGGGAAGAGGGTGTG
Source organism: Teleogryllus occipitalis (assembly GCA_011170035.1). Taxonomy (NCBI): domain Eukaryota; kingdom Metazoa; phylum Arthropoda; class Insecta; order Orthoptera; family Gryllidae; genus Teleogryllus; species Teleogryllus occipitalis. Next base: position 115,120 of record BLKR01003099.1, read on the forward strand.
TACATGTGAGAGTTTTTGCATGGGTACATTTTATTTATTGTTCTTGAGCAAAGTGCGTGTTAATGTTTGGAAATCCAGTTTTTTGTGGTTTTGTTCAGCAGCAATTTTGCAGCTGCAGGCCATTAGTGTTAAATAAAATTAGGTAAATAATGTAACTCAAATTCATCGTTTAAATTGCACCTTCACTTGAGTATTTATAAATGACAAAAATTACCGCCAGTTTTGCAACATCATTTCTTGGTTGCATATGTTCGGACACTGATTTATTTTCTTCGCTTTGTGATTTTTGAGAATTTCAATAACATATCCAACACACTTGGATGTACACGGTAGACCCAGCACCACGTATGTGCATTCATCTGTAACGGTATACTGATTTTGAGCTAGAATATCTCCAACAAATTATTTGTTCTTTGATTAGACAACAATGTGCAATTTGGTAGCACGATGTTAAAAAATTTGTGTTCGAGGCATTTTGATAAACATGAACAGAGGAAGAGAGAACGAGAGGGATAAATAGGGAAAGACATTCTGAAAAGTAGCTGGACAGGGCTAAAGAGAAACGAGAAACACTTACTGAAAACATGAAAATTCACTCCTGTATGAAAATCGTTACGTCTGTTTGTTACAGTATACGGATGTAATGAGCGAAGTGTAATTTACAACATAATTTTACCATTGTGTTTTACCGAAGCATTCCTGAACGATAGAATTCTCATTGGTCATGAAAATGAAGTTGACGATATTGTTAACTACAAAAAAATACAGTTTACTGTAAAACGTGAAAACAATTCAAGATATGATTTAAAAACATCAATAGAGTGGAATGAATGAAATGTCCCCATTTTTCATGTAAAGCACTTAATATTAAACTTTCTCCACTATGAATTCAGTCATTGAATGCAATGTATTTACGTACATAGATTACAATTCAATATTTCATATTAAAAAAATATAAGAATAAAACGTGAAATTTTGATTCACCATATCTTCCTTCGTGTAATTTTCATTTTTCTTTTCCCCACCCTTTTCCCTTCTTACGTGCCCGGTGGTGGGAAATTTCTTCTTGAGGACACCCCATATAGAGACGCGTGGGTCGGCGCCGGATCTCATCCTGTGAGGGGAGGTCATTTTCACCTCGCGCAATAAAACATGCATTGCTCGTTTAACGTATCCGGCAACATCAATCAATTTGGGGGGCTCGACTTTCCGAATGTGATTGATTGATTGTTATTGATTCCTGGCGCGTCAACTACCCAGGTACTGTTAGTGTAGTGCATGTGTTTTTCATCGGGAGGTGGTAGTGGTCTTCCCTCCTGGATAGCCACATCCGGTGCCCACCTAGCGTCGCGTAACGGGGTTTTCCCAACCAGGTATCTCTCATCAGCGGAGCACCGCCCCAGCTGGAACAACTTCTAAATCCCCGATCGATCTCCCGGCATGTGTGGTACCGATTACAGCAGCCGGTCGCTTGAATTCTCCTCCAGTCAGCGATTTAATTCTACCTAGCTGAAAAGCTAGTGTCGAAAACCCTGCCGCCATCGGGACTCGAACATAGGACCTCCCGGTCAGAGGCACTGCAATAACATCAGTTGATGCACTGAACCACCGCTACCGGTTTTTCCGAATGTACTATTTTTCTTTTGTACCTTTTATACATCTTTTCCTTTTGTGGAATGTAATTGCAAAAGGCCGACCTGGATGGCCGAGGTGGCTAAGAGCGAGTACTGACTCAGCGCTTCGGTCCGAAGGGTCGCGGGTTCGAGTCCCGCCTTGGGCATGGCTGTTTGTCCCTTGAATTTGTGTGTGTGTGTGTTGTCGCGGAGGGCCTCGCGTTCTGCTGACCCCAGATCAGAGGAGCCCGCAAGTGTTTGTCTAGTGTATGGTCGAATATGCGTCCCTTCGGGACATTAAGGGCAACCGGCTGTCGGCTGGATAAAAGCCCTAGGGAAAAAAATTGCAAACGTTCAGATAGTTATCTGCCATTTCTCGACAACGAAATATTCATTTACATAAGTCTCTAGTTGAGAAATGTGCACTTCATCTGACTGAAGTTCGAAGTATGCATCAAAGCTGTTCCTATTTGGGTCTTAACCACCCATTTTGGATTAAGTGAACGTGAACCAGCTAATTTGCGAATTAAACACATTCGGATGTAAGCCGTTACGTGGATGGTGGGGTCCAGTTGTTTTGAAGAGGTTCAACAAGCAACGGCATTGCCTTAGAAAATCGCTCTCAGTGCAGGAACACCAACAGCAGCCACTGGTGCAGTTTACTAGCGGCTGGAGGCCGACAGCGCACGCGGTGTGTGTAAAAGCGGCGACCTTCATTTCCATAAATCATAGCCTGCGTCCGCTCCCGGCTAGAGGCAGTAGCGCCGTGCAGCGGAAAAAATACGAAACGCAAATACATGGAGGACGCTGACACCGCGCTGCCGATCGGATGACGTCACAATGCGGCGAGGGGCGGAGTAAAGAACAGAGGACTGGGGTTCATGGAACGTGCAGTATGTAGCATTTAATGGCGTCCTGTCAGGGGCTACATGCTTGCGAATTTAGATGCGTGTATGTGTCGTCTTAAAAAGATTTACTCACTGTGTTGTAACTGTTAACCGGGCAGCGGTGAAGCAAGTTTTTCGATGCCTCATTTGTAATAATTTTCTCCGTTGTTCGGGAAGTTTGCGTCTTATCCTGACAAAAAGAAATATTTGAGAGTTTCTGAAGACGCCGAATGTACGAAGTACAATGAAATCCAAATAGAAAAAGTTGAGTTGGACCAAGTATCGTTTGTCACGACAATTATTTCAGCGAGTTCTGGGAAATTCACTGGACATGATTCCAATTGAACTTGGTTCCTCATAGTATTTTTGCGAAAAGATATTCTCAGAAAAAAAGAAATAAAATGATAATCTACAGACTAATCTAAAAGATAATCTAAAAAAGACTAATCTAAAAACTAATCTAAAAGATAATCTAAAGACTAGATAATTTTATTCAGATATCACCTAGGTTTACAAACATCAGCGTCCGTTCTTTGCTTTCTATCCGCCTAATGACGTTAACAACTAAAACCTGACCCGCCTCTAAAATGAACCTTGTAGATATTTTGGGGGTTTCATAACCATAATCAAACGCTTGGCGCCTAGCTATTAATTGCAATACGTCCTATTATTTCTCTTCCCTCTCGAAAGAATAGGAGTTGTGCACCGATAGTCGTCAGTGATTAAGATATGAAAGGGTTGCGATACAAGGTAATACTGGAACGTGAGAATACTTTTCCAGAATTTGGTAAACATGCATATCGCGTATTCTGAAATTTCACACATGATAAATATGACCAAGAATTTATTTATTTATTTATTTTACGTAAAAAAACAGTTAGAAACTGCGTATGACGTGCTATGGGGAAAAGTGAATTGTGTGCACATTTTCAAAATTCTGTGATCCCTACACTAAGTCATATACTACTTAAATTTTGAATTTTGAAAGGGAGAAAAAAAACTCCCATGTAATAAAATCTATTTTCAAGGATAAATAAGCAATAAATTTTGAATTTTGAAAGGGAGAAAAAAAAAGACAATTTCATTACACATGAATGAAACTAAAATGATAATACCATGTTTAAATGTCCAACTTAGGTCGATCCCCAGGCGCGAACAATGTGTCACACATGTACATACTGCATAATTATGTTTCCTACTAGGGCAGCTCAGCGTATATTTCATACTTTTTATTTCTAAGCCAATGGCTCTGTCTTATCTAACGGAGCTGGAATTGTTCACTCCTTTGCGCGACTGCAGAAGCAGGAAGGCGTGTCACATGCATGTCCCACACGTGTGCGGCCACGCAGCAGAATCTCAGAAAACCTGTCAAGCGCTCTATCGACCGCGCTTAACTTTAGCCAATTAATCAAAGCTTCTGAAAGCTTTTGAATCCGTTAATTCAATTGAATAAAGCAGTTCCCACCAACATAATTTGCCTAACGCACTCGCACTGCAACCAATATCAGATTCTAAGCGATCTCCGTTGCTGGCAGACGTGTCTGCGCGTCACGTAAAGTTTTTATATACTTAGTGAAAATGAAAGTTCTATTTCAGGCCATTTCGGCAAAAGCACTGCTGTGCATGCCACTTCAATGTGTTATTCAATAGTGCGGTAATCGCCAAATGCACGAACTGTAGTGGGTTGGTTAGTGATTCTGGGCGCGTCAAGAGCTTAGGTCACTAGTCCCGTAAGTGTGGTGCATGATTTTTCTCTCGGGAGATGGCGGTGATCTTCCCCCGCTGGATGGCGAGTTCCGGCGCCGACCTACCGTCGGCTAGTGGGGTTGCCCCCTCACCAGGACTCTCCCACCAGCGGGGCACCGCCCCATCCGGGACAAGCTCTAAACTCCCGACCGGTCTCCCAGATGTCTCATGTGTGTTGTATATCTGTGACGCGCACTAACTGCAATGTTGTGAACGAAATTGTGTCTCGTGTGTGAACAGTAACTCTCGTATGTGCTTAAGCGCATGTAACAACGTCCATTTCCAACAACATAACGAACAGAGCCGTATGATCTTCCCCCCTCAGAGCGTACAAACTCTCAGTCGGCGATACTTGCGTTTTCTAAACGTGGCGTCTCAAGATCATGCGCGAAGGAGGGAGAGGGAAGGCTGACACCAATAGGGAGCCGCCAAAATCAGAGTCGTAGTGACGTTGCAGTTCTCCATTGGAGTATACCTTCCCTCTCCCTCCTTCGCGCGTGACTTTGAGACGCCACGTTAAAAAAACCCAAGTGCAGTCTGCACGGTATGAACGCTTCAAGTCTTATTTATGTAAACTATATACGTCTCTAAAGTAAATACTTGGATGTCCGGAAGACGCCGCGCTCTAGGCACAG
>BLKR01003099.1:127500-132500 GCA_011170035.1 Teleogryllus occipitalis
GGGGACATTTCGCGGTGCCGCTGCCGGGGGCGGGGAGCGGGAAGCGGGGGCGGGGGACAGGGCGGGGTCGGAGAGGTCGGCGGCGGCGGCGAGTTGTTTCAAAGGATGTCCAAACGAGTGTCCGAACAAAATGGGTGCATATCAGAAGAAAAATGATCTATATATTTAAAAAAATAAGGTATTCTGCCATGGCTTCGTTTAGTCGATTGTAGTATTTTTTCCTTTAAAAGAAAGAACGTGATCTCTAGGTGTGTTATCAGATACTGTTAGTGTTGATTCACCAACATTTACGGTGTAAATAAATTAATTAAATCATTCTTTAATAGTACGCTTATCAATAATCAATTGTTTTCTTCCAAAGCTGCTTCATGGTGGCCCTCCTTGATGTTTTGTTTTGATTGTTGAGATTTGTGTACAATTCGTCAGGGTTTGGTTTCAGTGTAATAATTGCATTGTGGTGTTGATAGTTGGCATGTATTTGCTTTTGTGGTGTATTTTGTAGAGAATATTCGGACAGTGAGTTTCGCTCGGTTGTTCTTAAGTAGTGAAGTTATGTCGATCGTTGCCCACGCGCCCCTAATGACGCAAACGTACATTAAGTGGACGCAGGGAAAGAGAAAGTGAGCGTAGAAGTCGTGTTAGTGAGGTCATTTCCTTCTCGGTTGAGTCGTTGTCTATGAAATGTCAGTTTTGTTCTGCTTTGTACTTCCCATGTGAGAGGAATTCTGCAAAAGAGTTCACTCGGTGTTGCTTAAATGGGAAAATAAGTTTACCTTCGAGCAATATGGCAGAAGAAATCAAAGTTGTTTATAGATGATGACACATCAAAAAACTTTAGAAATAATATTCGTCAGAATAATAGTGCTCTTTCTTTCGTGTCATTTGGTGCCGATATTGCATTGCCACCTGGTCATGGGCCATACATGTTCAAAATTTTAGAAACTCATCACAAAATATCTTCGTTATACCCTGAAGATCCAAACAACGCAACATATTGTGAACATTAGTCTGGGCACAGTATTTTACATTTATCTCAGATCTCACTGTCAAATTTTGACGGGTTCTCACTAGTTAAGTATAATTTCTTTAACTCAGATGAATAGGTATAAAATCATTAAAAAGAAAATTGAATTATTTGGCAGCTAAAATAAATCATTGCTATTATTACACCATCCATTGAAGATAATATTACCGAATTCTGACATCTCTTTCAATTTAGACTAATTAGCGAACGGTAAATGAAGACAAACGTGATTTAATGTTACCAGAAAATAACTCGCACAATAAAACTAACGAATACTCTAACCCGCAATAGAGTTAGAAGTTCATTCACAGCACTCTATAGCAGTTTAATAGAAGGGTAAACACAAAATGACCTAGGATATGAGAGCTGGAATTTAAAAGAAAACCATCACATTGGAATAGGTCAAAGAACCCAAGATTCCTCCAACTATCGTCAGCTCATTTTCATTATCTCAGAAATCATATTTTTTTCACATGTAAGTACTTCTTGCATTCTCTACTAATACCTTGTGTTTTGCAATCGACAGGGTAATGATCTGAAAGTATAACATGACACTATACAACAAAACAAGAACCCTAACAGTTGTGTTCATTTCAACACGCGATCTTATGGCAAGTAGACTTAACTTTCATTTCACATTTCAAAAGTTAGTTGACGAATAACTATTTGGAATAAATAAGAAGTCAGATATCTTTGGATGATAACATAATTCTCCTTGAAGTAAGAATGTGAGTGTGCGTAATAGAGTGATTAATTTTCCAGTCGCTAATAATTGTCATTATTCCCATAAGTGCAGCGCAAAGTTATATCCAAGGATCTGGCGGTGTTCCTCCCTCGCCTGAACGGCAACGAACTACACGTCGTGGCTCGAACCTCAGGACCTCTCGATCAGAGGAACTACTGTGACATCAGTTGATGCCCTGAGCCACCCCGGTCGATGAGCAGAGGAGAAGGAAACAAGGATGAGGAAGGGCATATCCCACCCCATCCACGCCGCGTATGCTAGAAAACAGCCTATCAGAGCATCCGGCGGCTGGAGCCCTCATTCAAACAGGGTGTGAATTCGACATAGCTGTGTAGCCAGTGTCGAGTATTCGCCAACGTCCGGGCCAACGTCATACCCAAGAACCTTCCGCACAGCAACACTGCAGACACAATAAGCAAAGTAGCTATTAATCCACTGCAGGCAGTGTTTGATTGATTGATTGTTAGTGATTCTGAGCGCGTCAACTACTAAAGTCATTAGTCCCGTAAGTTTAGTTCATGTTTTTTTCATCGGGAGGTGGCTGTGATCTTCCCTCATTGGATGGCGAGATCCGGCGCCGACCTACCGACTCGGCACTCGACTACCGGGGTTTTCCAAACTAGGTATCTCCCACCAGTGGGGCACCGTCCCAGCCGGGACAAAATCTAAATCCCCGATCTGTCTTCCGGCATGTGTGGTAGTGTATTGCATGTTAGTGTGTGTATGGGGGGATAAGGATAGGACAAAGAAGAGGAAGGAGAGATTGCGGGCGGTCCGTGGCCCGTTTGTTAGGGTACTGCTCCGGCATTCGCCTGGTGTTGATCGGAGAAACCACGGAAAACTACCGATCAGAGCAGCCGGCCGCAAGAATTCTCCTCCAGACAGCGACTGAATTCGACCTAGCTGAAAAGCTAGTGTCGAAACTCCTGCCGCCGACGGATCCTCCCGGTCAGAGGCACTGCAGTGACATCGGTTGATGCATTGCAGGCAGGGTGAGTGTAATTGAGAGTGTAGAGGGAGTGAGTGTAGGGGGCCACCCATAAATTACATGAGGTCTTGAGGGGGAGGGGGTCAAGCGAATCTCAGCTACTCTTACGTGTGGGAGAGGGAGGTCTCGGTAATATGTTTTGTTAGCTAAAACAGTGCTAAATTGCGAGAAAACAGACAATTTACGTAAAACACGTTTCTATATTAAATTTGGCTAAACCTTTTTCCATTCTTTCTCTAAATTTTTTTATCGCGGTTATGTGAATGCTACAATAAGTGACATAGTATTCTAAGAAAAATAATCTAGCAAGAACCAACAAACCTTTGATCATCAATGAGATAAGCATTTTTAAAAGTGCAATAATATTCATTGTAATTCAGTCACGCTGTTTTCTAAATACTAGCCATATCTAGTCTTAAATATAATTAAGCAAATTACGTTTGTTTAATAAACCCTAACGCAATCAATCACAAACTAGCATATTTACATTAAAAAAATGCTTTTGGAAAATCTTACGTGAGATGAGGAGGGGGAGAAGGTCGAGCCAAATCTCACGACATCACACCAAGGGCGGGGGAGGAGTCGAAAAATAGCCTCAAGTAATTTATGGACTGTCACTAATCGTATTTTGTTATGTGTCAGACCAATAAGAATTATGTATGTATGACAACGAATGCTACATCCAAAAAATTAGTATTGAGGAACATTTGTTCCTACAGTAGTAGAGGCAGCGTATAAGCGACTCTGACCGTTCTCTCTGTGCGTGCTGTGGTATGTCATGTGACTAACTCTGAAGCAATCATCTTGCGAGGATTTGTTAACTTTTCACAGCCAGGGTTCAACGTTGCCGTTCATCTGACTTACACGAAGTCGCTCGAGAAGCGCGCAGATCTCTGTCATCAGCAGAATCAGTGCGAAAGAAATGTGCCTTTGCCAATGCGTTCCAGCCCAGTTGGTGTGTGACTTTGGAGCGCCGAGTGCATTGCTCCAAGGCTGAGAGTTTCCTGAGGGCTACGCCACATACATCGCGCAAACGTTGAGTAGTGTTAAAGATGCTCGTGGATTTTTGTATGTTTTCGAGAATATTTCAAGGAAGAAAAGGTAAATGGCAGAATATTATTACCTCTTAACAATGTCGTGGGTAGAGTTACGGCTGTACAATTGGCCCAATAGAGAACGAAGTCATTGGAGCTGACGCATTAAGTTTTCACCAAGGTTTAGGTGGCGATAAAGTTTGATTGTGGCAAAGATTATGAACATAGTATGAAGCGTGTCATCGCCTGTCGGCAAGTGTTACTGTTTCGAGATTTCATGTAACTCTCATGTAGTTGGTGCCATGTGCGTAGCTATGCGTGGCAACAGCGCATCGAACTGTCAGAGACACTTATAGGCTGCCAGTACGGTACACAATTTCACACAGCAAAATCAACACAGCCAAGGCTCGTTCCGGCGCGGAACAAACAGCGTGCAGGCGGTGGCCACGCCATTGGCGCTCCATCGAAACTTCAATCGTGTCGAAACACCGAACCCGTTTTGCCGCGTTGAAAGGCGCCGCCTGACAGACGAGGACGAGATAATATGCTAAAAAAGCAGCGCATCTCCTCTCGCGGAAATTTACGCTGCGAACGAAGCTCCAAAGAAGGGAATAAAAACGGCGACGGAGCTTCTGGCGATGTGGTGAGGAGATTATGGCTCCTGCTCACGCCGCATTTCCGTGCATTTTCTAGCAGACAAGTCTCTGGCGTTCTAATAAGATAATGAGAAGGACGAGGTGGATTGTTACGTAAGAATTTAGCAATCATCTTACGCTCTAAGAAAATAACTGCAAAGACGATAAGGTTCATTGTTATTTGTTATTATTTTTTTAAATTATTAGCGTATTTTGTGTGATAGCTTCCGACGAGTTGTAAATGAAGACAACCAGTGTCTATCAAAGGTATAAATATTTGATTGATTGTTAGTGATGTCGTCCGGCCAACTGCTTAGGACATTACTCCTGTAAGTGTCGTGTATATATTTCCTCGGGATGTGGCGAAGGTCTTCTCCCCACTGGATGGCGAGGTCCGGAGCCGACCTACCCAACCAGCTATTTCACACCAACGGGGAACCGACCCAGCTGGGACCAGCTCTAAACTCTCGACCGGCCTCCCGGTATGTGTGGAAGTGTAGTGCATGTTAGAGTATGAGTGTCTAAGGGGGCGAGGATAGGACAAGGATGAGAAAAGAAGGATCACGCGCAATCC
>BLKR01003099.1:137500-161091 GCA_011170035.1 Teleogryllus occipitalis
GAAGCGAGGACGAGAGCAAGCGAGGACGTGAGGAAGCGAGGCCGTGAGGAAGCGAGGACGTGAGGAAGCGAGGACGTGAGGAAGCGAGGACGTGAGAACGCGAGGAAGCGAGGTCGTGAGGAAGCGAGGGTGTGAGGAAGCGAGGACGTGAGGAAGCGAGGCCGTGAGGAAGCGAGGACGTGAGGAAGCGAGGACGTGAGGAAGCGAGGACGAGAGCAAGCGAGGACGTGAGGAAGCGAGGACGTGAGGACGCGAGGAAGCGAGGACGTGACGAAGCGAGGACGAGAGCAAGCGAGGACGTGAGGAAGCGAGGCCGTAAGGAAGCGGACGAGGAAGGAGGACGTGAGGAAGCGAGGACGTGAGGAAGCGAGGACGTGAGGAAGCGAGGACGTGAGGAAGCGAGGACGTGAGAACGCGAGGAAGCGAGGTCGTGAGGAAGCGAGGACGTGAGGAAGCGAGGACGTGAGGACGCGAGGAAGCGAGGACGTGAGGAAGCGAGGACGAGAGCAAGCGAGGACGTGAGGAAGCGAGGCCGTGAGGAAGCGAGGACGTGAGGAAGCGAGGACGTGAGGAAGGGAGGACGTGAGAACGCGAGGAAGCGAGGTCGTGAGGAAGCGAGGTCGGGAGGAGCGAGGGTGTGAGGAAGCGAGGACGAGGGAAGCGAGGTCGTGAGGAAGCGAGGGCATGAGGAAGCGAGAGCGTGAGGAAGCGAGGGCGTGAGGAAGCGGGCGTGAGGAAGCGAGGGCGTGAGGAAGCGAGGACGAGAGCAAGCGAGGACGAGAGCAAGCGAGGACGTGAGGAAGCGAGGACGCGAGGACGCGAGGAAGCGAGGACGTGACGAAGCTAGGACGTGAGGAAGCGAGGACGTGAGGAAGCGAGGACGTGAGGAAGCGAGGTCGTGAGGAAGCGAGGGCATGAGGAAGCGAGAGCGTGAGGAAGCGAGGGCGTGAGGAAGCGAGGGCGTGAGGAAGCGAGGGCGTGAGGAAGCGAGGGCGTGAGGAAGCGAGGACGAGAGCAAGCGAGGACGAGAGCAAGCGAGGACGTGAGGAAGCGAGGACACGAGGACGCGAGGACGCGAGGACGTGACGAAGCTAGGACGTGAGGAAGCGAGGACGTGAGGAAGCGAGGACGGCGTGCTGCTGTCGCTGCGCCCGGTGCACAATGGTCGATGGCTTCGGCGCACGGAAATCTTTGGACGAAGGAGCAGCCGCCTCCTGGACCAGTGACTGGACCCCGTGATCAATGAGCTACCCTGTGTGGGCATCTATTTTTTTTTTAATTTTAGAATAATAATTGATGTCAATTTCAAAATTTTGTTCCTATTTTATTTTAACTTCTTCAACAATTATGTTACTTTTTACATATACTATTTTCTGTATTCTTTCTTCTAATTATGTTCCAATTTTCGATATGTATATTGCGATATAATATTTATATTTTTATCCTAATTTGCGTAGATTATTTTTTCCCTAAAATTCGTAAATAATATTTTTAATTACATACAAAAATGTTAATTGTAACGTACATATTTCGTTGTTTTTGTAGCACTTAAAATGCCCGCAATGCCACCGAAAATCTTTCTGCAACAATAAATCCTTACGACAAAACGAGGAGACAAATGCGGAAGCAGTACCTTAACAAATGTGCCACTAGTCGCGCGCGATCCTTGCTTCCCTTTCTTTATCCTTTTTCATCCCTTTCTTCCACACGATTACACTTACATGCACGTCACTTCCACGGTTGTTGGGAGATGGGCCGGATTTACTGTGGTGGGGGCCACTGAACAAACATTTTAAGGTGTCCCCTTTGATGGGGAGATCTTCGGAGAAAGTTTAAAAATATTTACTATTTATATTTATTTCTTTGTGTGTACGTACAGATATACCGACTAATACTCCGAGTATAGAGAAAATTATGTAATGCTGCGGAATATCGATTACGAGATATCAATGGAAAAACTCTTGTTGTAGATACCGATGCAGAAAAAGTGGTATTTTTCAAAATGACCCTCTGTCTGTCTATGTGTATGTCTGTCCGTCAGTCCGTCAGTCCGCTGGTACCTCCGTTTGTCTGTGTGTCAGTTAATATTTGCAATGCATAATGCATATGCGTAATGCATTATGCTCCGAGGAAAGTCGCAGAATCGCGGCCGAAACGTGGGCACCTGTGTCTTGGATGCGGCGTCTCCCGGACAGCCAAGAACATTCAGACTCCGGCCGCAGAAGGCTACTCTCTCTCTTGAAAAAACTTATTTGCCCGGTTGGGGTAAAAAAAGAGAGCAAACAAAGTGTAAAGGTTAAGAGATGATATATATTTACGATTTCGAATGGTGGAGATGCCGGAGTATCTATTTACAAACGCGAAATCGCCATCCCCAATGCCATCCTCGCCACGGCATCGGACCGGCGGGCGCCGAGTGGCGAAGTGAAGATGAGCCACAATTGCGCCTCATCTCCTCTCTGCCGCCCCCCTCCACCAGCTCGATTGGTTCTTCCGTTCTCCTGATACCGGGAGAGGTAACTCAGGGCATCAATTGATGCCACTGCAGTCCTCTGACCGGGGGGCCCTAGGGTTATATTTCCCCAAGTGGCAGGCTTTCCGACACTAGCTTGTGAGCTAGGTCAAATTCAGTCGCTGTCTGGAGGAGATTCTAGCGTCCGGCTGCTCTGATTTTCCGTGGTTTCTCCGATCAACATCACGCGAATGCCAGAGCAGTACCCTAACAAACAGGCCACGGACCGCCCGCGATCTGTCCTTCCTCTTCCTTGTCCTATCCTCTCCCCTTACACACACACTTACACTAACATGCACTACACTACCACATATTCCGGGAGACCGATCGGGAGCTTAGAGCTAGTCCCGGCTGGGGCGGTGCCCCGCTGGTGGGAGAGCGCTGGTTAGGGGGAAATCCCGCTAGCCGACCGTCGCGACGGTAGGTTGGCGTCGGATCTCGCCATCCAGCGTGGAAAGATCACCGCCAGCTGTCAAGGAAAAGCACGCACTACACTAATGGGAATAATGACCTAATCTGTTGACGTACCCGGAATCACTAACAATTAATCAGTTCTCCTCTCGATCTCCTGCGCTCTGCGCGAGGCCTTTCATCATTTGCGCAGTCCCGAGCCGACGTTGCTTCGGAACGATTGTCATGGGAAGTTTTAAAGAGCGAATTCGTATTGGGGCCGGCCATGTATTACGTAACACAAATATGGAGGTTTTTGAGTCCCCCCCCTGTAACTGAGTTTACAATTCCCTACTCCTATGTAACGCAGCGTAGCGCTGCCTCAAACCCCCCTCCTTCCTCTTTAGCGTTTAGTAATTTATGGACCACCCCTTTGCACTGAAACACGTAGGTAAGGTCACGTGAGTCACAGTTTACTGGCAGTAAAAGGAAATGCTATAGAAGATAATGTAATATGTTGGATTTAAGAATGTTGCGCACGGGATATACCGTACAGTCTCCACGGAAGGGGCCCGGGACGATCCCTAGTCGAAGCATTTATGGTTGCAATATGAGTTCTCGCTACGTTTACTCGGGTTATCCAGTTTCCCATGGCACTCATCCGAACATCAGTAACATCATTACTATCGTCATCCACTCATTCGATTATTCATGAGTCTCCATTGACTAAGTTGAAGATCTTAAACCAAAATTATAAATAAATAGAATTGAAAAAGGAAAGTGTGAGTTGTGTCTAATAATTAGTTATTAATATAATATTGTAATTCAATTTTTAATAAATATCCTCCGGGAATGACTATGCTTAAGGGTTCTACTCACTTCGCATTACGGAAGAGTTTTCGTCAATCATGCTGTGCCAAATGCCATTGGTTGCGAGCGTTCATAAACAGAAGGTTTCGAGAACTGTTTCACTTTTTCTTGAAACTATTACGTAAGAGAATGAGAGTCATTCATTATTGAAAACACAGGAAAATATTATCAGTGTTAATCAAAATCAAGGGGAAATGTTAAAGAAACGGGACAATAAAGTACAAGAAAGAACTTGATGAAAAGAAAATGGAAATCTTTGAAACAATAATAGTAATTGTCTAAAACGTAACAAAACTTATTAAGTATGAATTTGCCAACCACTAAAGATGGAAATTTCCTGACATTCGCTTTTCTCTTTCAGCGAATGAGATTTATAAACGTGTGGTTCCACTGGCTTCAAGAATTCGGAAGAAGTCTTCATCATCATCATCATCATCATCATCATCATGGGTAGAGCCTATTGGCTGTCTTTAAGAGTTTCCCTCCATCGTCTTATTGGTCTGCCCCTACTCCTCCTCCCGTACGGGTTGTAGTTGTGGAGGATTTTTGGCATTCGATCTCCCGACATTCTCTTTAAATGTTCATGCCAGTTCTTTCTCAGTGTATCTATTTTTTCAGTTAGGTTGAAGATCTTTAATTCGTCTCAGATATCCGAGTTCCTTTTATGGTCCAGTATTGAATATCCCGCAAAAGGCCAAACAAATCTCATTTCTGCAGCTTCTATTTTTCTCTTATCTGTTCTATTGCGGGCCCAATTTTTATTGGGAAGAAGTAGACTACAAAAATTATTTTTTTAGCGTCCAACTACGTGAGGATCTTTCCATGTGAAGTTGTTTAGTTTCGGAAATGTTCTTCACGGGATGATAGACTTTCGTGAAATTTTATACGTAGAGTCCCGTGAGTCTCAGAGGAACCCTAATAGCATGTAATTGAACATAACTTGGTTTCTCAGTGTCCAATTTCAAATTCCAAACATCTTCAATCGTTTACAAAATACATTTGAAGTTGATGCCGAAATTCAATGTTTTCAAACATTTTACTAAAAAATATAAAATACTTCAAAATCGAATTGGAAGAGATAATTCTGGAGAAACATATGATGATATGTGGATGCAACACGTTAGAAATAAAGACACTCATAAGAAAATAAAAACAACAAATGTTTGTACGCAGTCTTTTTTTTGTGCATTCTTGTTGCAACGCAGATTAAAGATAGAAAGTAAAAACTAAAAGGAAAAGATGAGATATATCTTCATTAACAGAAGCACTGAAATATTATTATTTCAGCAAATTATCATAGGTAATAGCACCAGTGCTTTGAAAATTGGCGACTCGCGAAGAGGGGATTCATCTGAGAATTTTCAAAGCAGGAGTGGTATTTAATACGGCATTCCACGAATGAAAATATGTACAATAGAATCCACAACGCGTCAAATATTGAAAATAACTGAATGCATGTTAAAATCAAGGAGTTTATATCAAAATACAAACGCGGTTTATTGCACATGGATACATACCGCCTCCTAAGATAAATGAATTGCATCTTTTCATTGGCCAGCAGAATGCGGTAAGAAACATCGGATAGAATTAACGACGTGAGATACACCATCCTGATTGGAGCATTTTATATGTTAGGTTAAACTTCATTGACTTTAATTTCACGAGCGGAATAGTGCACACCAATTATAACACTGATTTGTCATTACCGGGATACTGAAAAATCATCCGCCGCTAGATATCACGCCGGAGCTATCGGATTGGATGGTTAGTGATTCCGGACGCATCAAGAGATTAGGTCACTAGTCCCGTAAGTGTAGTGCATGTTTTTCATCGGTAGGTGGCAGTGATCTTCCCCCGATGGAATGCGAGATTCGGCACCGATCTACCGTCGACTAGCGGGGTTTCCCCTCAACCAGGTATCTCCCACCAGCGGGGCACCGCCCCAGCCGGAACAAGCTCGAAGATCCCAACCGGTCTCCCGGCATATGTGGTAGTGTAGTGCATGTTAATGTAAGTGTGTGTAAGTGGAGAGCATAAGACAAGGAAGAGGAAGGACAGATCGCGCGCGGTCCGTGGCCCGTTTGTTAGGGTACTGCTCCGGCATTCGCCTGGTGTTGGTCGGAGAAACCACGGAAAACTACCGATCAGAGCAGCCGGCGGCTAGAATTCTCCTCCAGACAGTGCCTGAAGTCGACCTAGCTGAAAAGCTAGTGTCGAAAATCCTGCCGCCGTGAGGAGTGGAAACCTAGGACCCCCCGGTCAGAGGCGCTGCAGTGACATCAGTTGATGCACTGAGCTACCGCTACCGGTAATTGATGCACTGAGCTGCCGCTCCCGGTCCGCTGCCATCGGAGGACCACGATGAGCTAAGCGAGGGCGGAGCGGCGCATCGCGTAACAAGCGAGGGACGAGGGCCGCGCGGGACACAAAAGCGCGCAAGCGAACTGGAAAGAAATTAAGGAGGTCGGGGTTCAGCGCAGCGGAGCAGAAGGGAACGTAAACGAGGTTTTATATTACACTGAAGCGTACAAAGGAGCCCCAGGCAGCAAAAAACCACTTTCTTTGGGCTCTTCCTTTCGCTGGCGTCGCGAGAAGAATCGGATCGCGGCCTAATGCGCTTGTATGAACCGCGCCGTTCTACGCCGGATTTTCGATCCGTCCGTCCTCATTTATCGCCCAAATTGCACCTCATTTGTACGTAGGCGGCGTGCGGCCTCTGCAGCCGAGTGGGGATGGGCGCAGGCCGGGGGCGGAAGGGCGGGGAGGTATCCGAAATGGGGTCGGATACCAGAGAGGGAGGAAGGTGATGTTGAGGAGGCTAGGGCGGGGGCAGAGGTAGAGGCATGAGCGGAGCGGGGGCGGTTACAAAGTAGGGACAGAGTAAGAGGGGGGATGAATAGATGTGAAGGTGGATGCGGAGATGGAGGTTGAAACGGAATGCGGTGGCGTAGGAGAGCGAGGAGCCAGAGCTGTTGAGGTTGTGAGGGGGAGGAGGGATCGGGACTGAGCCATAAAAAGAAGGAAAAGAATGATGGGGAGGCGGAGGAGGAGGGGGTGGCGGAGGAGGAGGAGGTGGCGGAGGAGGAGGGTGTGGTGGAGGAGGGGTTGGCGGAAGAAGGGGAAGGGGTAGTCGGAGAAAGGAACTGTGAAGGCGCCACCACTTTCTGAGATGGAGACAGCGAGAAGCGCTGATAGCCAGAGGATGGTTGAGGTGGTTGTAAAACAATAACACTGTCAATTTCGGAGAAGAAGGGTGTGTAGAAACAGAAATAAAGATGATGAAGGCGCAATTGAGGGCGAAGTGAAATGGAGGAAATGCAAGAAGGTGAAGACGGAGCAAGTGCAGGGGAAAGAGGCGTGGGAGGGTGGCATGGAGGGGGTCTTTGAAAGGCGTGACGAGAAACGGGTGAAGGAGCGGGCTGGCGAAAGCAGTGGGGAGACTACGGGGAGAGTGCGCGTCGTTTGTGGGACGCGGGGATGGTGGTTGACGGAATGTAGATCCGCGAGTTAGTAGAGCAGCAGTCTGGGAGTTGAAGGGGTCGAAGGCGGGATGTGTGTGGCTGTGACCGCGGGAGACGAGAGGAGGGGACGGTTGTGGCTGTCGGGAAGAGAGCCGGGGGTCTGCCATAGGCAGCAGGGATCGCGGGAGGGGCGTGGTCGGTTGGGTCCGCGCTGTCGAGGATGCGAGGATGACGAGAGCGGCGTGGAGAGCGTGGTTAGTTCGTTCCGGGGTCGTAGAGAGAGGTGGGGAGGAGAAAACAGCGGAGTGGAGGGAGCAGCGGGAACAACTGTGGTGAAGGCAGCTGGGAACAGCGGTCACATAGTGGGCTGCGAGGTTAGCGGGAGACAGGACAGCAGGAGCGGCACGGTGGGGGCGGCGGTGGTAGGCGGCCGCGACAGGGCAGCGGAGACGGTAGAGCGATGGGAGCGGCGGAGACGGTCGGGGCAATGTAGTCGGCGGGGGTGGCGAGCGGGGGGGAGGCGGAGATGGTCGGAGCTTCGAGGAAAGGGGGTGAGTGGCGGAAACGGCCAGGGTGTCGGCAGGGGCGGGGGCGGCGACAGTCGCAGGGGTGGTGAGAGTGTTTGGAGCGTGCGGGGGGCGAGCACGCGGGCGTCGCGAATGTGAGTGTTACAAAGGCAATGGGGGCGACAGGGTTTGCGGGGGACAGCAGGAGCGGTGCAGGACAGCAGGGGCCGTGGGGGCGGCATGAGGCGGCGAGGACGCCGGGGAGCAGCGTGGGCGGCGGGGGCGGCGCGGAACGTCACGGGCGGTGGAGTGTTGGGGGCGACGGGGGCGGGGGAGACGGTCGGGGTGTCGGAGACGGCGGGGGCGGTGATGGTCGTGGGGGTGCCGAGGGTGGTTGGGGCAGGCGGGGGCGAGCAGGCGTAGGTGCCACGTAGGCAGGTGTTACAAAGGTGGTGGGGGCGACTGGAGTTGCGGGGGACAGCAGGGGCGGTGCAGTACAGAAGGTGTGGTGGGGGCGGTTGTTATAAAAGCGGTGGGGGTGACGGTGGGTGCGGGGGACAGCAGGGGCTGTGGGCGTGGCGCGGGGCGGTGGGGGCGGCAGGGCGGGGGGGGGAGACGGCGGGGGCGGTGATGGCCGAGGGTGGCCTGGTGGGCGGGGTCGAGCGGGGCGAGCAGGCGTGGGCCGCGGAGGCGGGTGTTGCAAAGGCGGTGGAGGCGGAGCGAGCAGCCACGGCAGCGAGGGCGGAGGGGAGGGGTGCGGAGGGGAGCGGAGGCGAAGCGAATGCGTGATGAGGGCCCCGTGCCGCCTCCAGTGCTGGCGGTGAGCGCATTTAACTGCGGACGTCTGCGCGAGGAGGCGGCGGCGGCGTGCGGCCCGATTGAGCATATTTAATCCCATTAGCTCGCGCTTATTCCGCTCTTCCCCTCACTTCCATTAGTGCACTCGCATTCATCCCAATATTTTCTTTCAGAACGGACGGAACCGACGTTTTAATGTGAATTATCATTACGAAATCTAATAGTGATTGATTAAAACTTGTAAATACTTTCATTGACATACAACATTTTAAAAGTCAATACTGGTTCGGTGAGTCAATATTATCGTTGTTACATTATTGTAATGTTTTTTTACGAATAATTTTAAACAGTCGTATGCCGATGTAATCTACGCCAATATCACGTCATAATACAAAATATAATCACTTTCGATAGAACTCTAATGGAATATTTGTTAGAATCTTCCATTAGTAGAAGTTAAATCTGCATCCAGGAACCCCTCACTAATTATCGTGCTACTCTCATACGACAATAAATACCACGATAAAAGTTTAAAAATTTTACTTTAAAAACCACCAAAAAAAAGTATAATAACTGAGAAATATGTACTTGATCGGCAAATGTTGCGTAACCTCAGAAAAATTCACGAACACTCCATAACATTACAACTTTCGTAACGAAATACTTTTGGGTATCAATTAGCATAAATAGATGGAATAGTGAAGGGACAATGGAAATGGTCCTCTTTGTCACAGCCCAATTTGCAAATCCTATGCTCCAAACAAACTGCCCCCTGGGCACAAAGCCTCGTAATTGCAAGTCGTGTGGTTCGCAGCTTTACGCAGATCCCGTCGTAGTGTGCCGATATTTCGCTGGAAAAGGACGAAAATCGTGTTAACCCCAGAGCGGTCGATCTCTCTCTCTCTCTCTCTCTCTCTCTCTCTCTCTCTCTCTCTCTCTCTCTCTCTCTCTCTCTCTCTCTACGGGTGACGAGAAGGCAAAGGATTTTTTGAAAGGTGCCTTGCTCTTAATTCTGTATTAAAAATATTTTAAAATTAATATAGAACCTTTTCTCATCACTTCGTGCATTTTTTTCTAATTAACGTAATATGAAATATGTTCGGCAATAAATGTACACAGTTTAATGCAACAACTTATGTTCATTTGTCAAATTTAGTTTTTGAGAAGGCACGTTATTAATTCACCGCAAGAACGTAAATGTAAAAACTTTGTGTATATAGCATGTTCTCGAGTGTGAGATTCCCAAAAGTATTGTCCCTTGCTTCTGAACATAAAACAAAAAGCATAGTATATAAAGAAGTTTTACAGTAAACTTCTTTGTAACATTAATTTATAAAATTGTCAAATAATTATTTTAATTCTATATTTTTAATTAACCAGTCTCAATTAATTCAAGACTGCGCGAAATCTAAGCTGCGTAGACCGTTAGTAAAACAAAATGTGAGAGGTACAACATATTAAAGATATTTACCCACTTTGGTTACGTAAAGTGAAACATTATTCCATTATAATTAGTTTTTTAATGAAGCACATTGCCGCCCTAGTGTGGTAATGTACTTCATATCCACTACTACTAGGGCAGGTAAAGTAATGGCGTACTTTGCCACTCTCCTTTTGAAAATATTTTGGACTTGTTTGTCTTGTATCCTTTACTTTTACTATTTAAAAACGCTAATAACTGAGTAAACTTACTGATATCAATATTGGCATTAAAGAATATTGTACTCTTTAACGTAGAGTAGTGGATCCAAAGACAATTTGGTTTCTCCTCCGTCTTGCCAGAAAAGTAAACAACCAAAACTTTTCCCGATATGGAACTTTTTCTTACACCAATTTTTAAAAACCAAATACTCACGCTCATATTTTTTTCTTGATATTGGGTAACAATTGTTCTATAGCTGCATTTGCAAATATTTGTATTTCCGAATCAGAACTACATTTGCTCGTGTCGAAAAGTATTCACCCAGTGTGTTTCAATTGTTCTCCTTGTTCAGAACAGTGGCGCCTCTTAGAGGAAAATGTGAGTACTAAATGACGGCGACGGACGAAAGTTCATATTAAATTAACAAATTTTTTACAAAGGGATACAAATTAAATTAACAAATTTTTTACAGTGGATAAAACGTTGCACGATATTCGTGTCGTAAGATCTGATTACAATACTCAATTTGTTTACAAACTCGACCTAACGGTCTCGATTGGCAATTTTCCAATCCTTATTGTAATCACATGCATTACGACACTTATATCGCAAATAACTATTTTTACTGTTGTTGAGAGGTTTGAGTTATTGGAGGTTGTTGCGATAAGCAGAGAACGCATTTCTATATAAATACATATTTACTAAATAAGCTAATATCGATACTAATTTACATTATCTGAATGTTTCGCTAGGTGTAGAGTTAAAAAATGCTTCTTTTATTTTCCATGTTTCACTATATTTTGAGTTTTAGTATATAATTGAATAAAAGTTCGTATATTTTCCATATTTCTTACAAAATCAGTCCATTTAGCATATTAAGCTTAACAGTGACATTTCGTTAAATTTTAAAAATGCATCTCAACAAAAAGAACTTAAAAATGTTCAATAGTTTGTTAAATATTAGAGGTTTATTTTGAAAATTAAGGAGAACTGACAATGGGACAGCAAGTTAAGAAAGCGTTAATGTTTTAATTTATGTGGAGAATAGATCCACTCTCAGGCCCTGTCTGATGGGTATGAGTGTCCCGCGTGGTCAAAGGGGGTGCGAGGCGACGAAGTACTGGATTTATTTGACATATGACCTTGAGACCTCGATGGTCTGTGGAAAAGCACCTCGTTTCAGTATCCACACTACCCCCTTCTCTTTCCCCCTGAGGCTGCCACCTGGATCTCGCATGTCGTCACTGAGATTTTGACATCAGAATTCAACTAGAACAAATCCTCATAGTCAGTTACAATCCAGTTAGAATACTGTGTTCGATCAGTTCCAATAATCTCTCAATTAAGCCAGTGTAAAATGTCAAAAGCACAATCAGTCAGTACAAAATTAAAAGAGTCGTTTCAGAACTTGAAGATGAAGGTTTATAAACTGACTAAGACAAAGGAGAGGAGAGGGCCAGGAAGAGGAAGGAAGGATAGAGCGTGGTCCGTGGCCCGTTTTTTAGGGTACTACTCCCGCATTGGCCTGGTGTTGATCGGAGAAACCACGGAAAACTACCGATCAGAGCAGCCGGCCGCTAGAATTCTCCTCCAGACAGCGACTGAATTCGACCTAGCTGAAAAGCTAGTGTCGAAAATCCTGCCGCCGTGGGGAGAGGGAACCTAGGAACTCCCGGTCAGAGGCGCTACAGAGACATTAGTTGATGCACTGAGCTACCGCTCCCGGTTACAGCTGTTGAAGCGCACGTCTACGAAGAGAATTTGGACCCCTGGACGGAGGCTCCCCTCACTGCGCACGGAGAGCAGGTGGCGGGCGGGACGCGCGCGTCGCGGGGCGGCAATTACGCAAGGCATTTCGGGCGCGTTTTATTGTGTCCAATCGGCCGCGTTTCTTTGCACGGTGCTGCAGCGGCACTGGGCCGCTAACGGTGGCGTCCGCCTGCAAACAGCCAGGCGGAGAGAGAGAGAGAGAGAGAGAGAGAGAGAGAGAGAGAGAGAGAGAGAGAGAGAAAGAGAGAGAGACAGACAGTCGGAGAGAGACATACACAGAGTGAGAATGACAGTCGGAGAGGCAGGAAGACAGTCAGAGGCCGGCAGGCAGATAGACCGACAGAAGATAGATAGATAGATAGATAGATAGATAGATAGATAGATAGATAGATAGATAGATAGATAGATAGATAGATTTATTAAAGTTCGCTTTGAGCTAATGCTCGGTGGCAAACATGATTACAACTAGATATACGACAATTACAAAACTATTACGAATATTTACAAATATAATTACAATTAGAATTAGAGATTGATTTTGAGTTATCTGTAAGTTGATTTATAAGCTTTTCTAACACTTCACTCCATTTCACTTCACTTCACTTCACTTCACTGTATAAGGGACATGACCATATTATTAATAATAATAATAATAATAATAATAATAACGATTATAGAAATATAACTAATAATAACAATATCTTAAAAGTTACGTCAAAACCAGTGAGTGTTAATAATTATGAAAATAATAATAATAATAATAATAATAATAATAATAATAATAACAATAGTAATAATAATAATAATGATAAAAGTCTCAGTATGATGACCTACATAGCATTAACTATATTTTTAAATTTCACTACATTAGAAGGAAGAGTCTCTAGTGCTTTTGCAGGTAGTTTGTTCCAATCTACAATAGTGCGATTCACAAAGGAGAACTTGCCTACATCAGTTCTTTGCTTTCTACATCGTATTTTCCAGGGATGGTCTCCTCTACTTTTATAATCAGGTTTCTGTAATCTTTTACTGAGGTCTGCCCATGCTGAGTCCCCTTTGTATATCTTGTACATTACGCATAAACGCGCCCGTTCCCGTCTCTTAGATAAGGGTTCCCATTCATCTCGTCCATCAACGCGTCCATGATTTACAAACTTTCCGGCCCGTTTTTGAATTTTATCTAACGCCTCGATTTGCCCTTTTCTGTACGGGTCCCATAATTCAAACATTCACCCATAATTCAAACATGAACAAACCACCTCCTAGCACATCGCAAAACACCCAAAAGTCCAATCACCACACGGCCCATTCCAATAATATCCAATACAATCACCCAATAATCACCACTATAATTAACTCCATCACCACCTGCATTATTAATTTCATCAACTCTCTAATCCCATCAATAATTAGTACTATTCAGAACTCTGTTGCCGAATATCTAACCAACAATGGCAAATAAATCCCAAAACAATGTAACCATTCTAAATTGGAATGCAAACTCAATCACCAACAAAAAAACTGAATTCGTACATTTCCTTCATCACTACAACGTAGATGTAGCTTGTATCACCGAAACGCACTTGAGCAGAAAAAATAAATGATGTATTCCCAATTACAATGTATATAGAACTGACAGAACCGAAACCAAAGGCGGCGGTGTACTCATCGCGATCAAATCTGCTCACACGCATAACCAGGTAACTCTTCCGGACATACCAGGCTTAGGAACTATAGCAGTCTCAATAATAATCAACAATAACTCTTTGAAGATCATAGCTGCATACAAACCTCCCTCGACAAAAATAATAAATACAAACCTCCAAAATCTATTTTACCTCAATGATAAAGTTGTGCTATTAGGTGACCTCAATGCCAAACACAGTAACTGGGGATGCCAATCCAACAACCAAGATGGTAAAACACTAGCCCAATTAGTAAACAATGCCAATTTTAAAATTCTCTCCCCGAGTGAACCTACTTACTACCCACAAGACCGTTCGCGCAAACCAGACATTCTCGACATTGGTCTAACCAACACAAACATTAACTTCCATTTATCGGTAATATTCGAACTTGACTCTGACCATATACCAGGCTTACTTACTTCGCAGCAAATGTCACCTCAACATGCCCCTGTATCTAAACCGAACTCACTAAAAATTAACTGGAGGAAGTTCACCGAAACAATAAAAAGTACAGGACCCAAAATAAAAATACTAAATACTCCCCTTGAAATAGATCAGTCCGTTAATTTTCTAACTGACCTCATCAACACAACCATTGAAAATTCTCAGTTGACTACCACTCCGAATACAGACTATAAACCCTACAATAAATTACCCTCAGGCATTTTAAACGCAATATCTGTAAAGAATAAGACTAAAAGACTCTGTGCTCAGCTAAGAACACGAGAATTTAAGAGAGAACTCAACCTAATCTCCAACGTGGTCAAACGACTTATCAGAAATCATAACAGCGAACAATATCATAAACTCATACAATCACTCAACACCAGTAATAACACATTATGGCAATTCACAAAAAAAAATTCTCAAGAAAAAAAACACGGTCCCTCCTTTAAACACAACGACAGGCAAGGCCTTATCCTCTCTTCAGAAGGCAGAAGTGCTCGCCACGCATTTGGAAACCACATTCTGTGAGAACACGAACGCCCACCCGCAACATAATAATATTCTACAAGCTACAAAATTAAACTTCTTCGGTCCGTACCAGAGAATAAATTTCTCATCGCCCATTGAAATTTCTAAAATCATAAAGAATCTTCCTAACAAAAGAGCCCCAGGTCACGACAAAATAAACAATTTGGCATTAAAAAAACTACCACCAACGGCAATTGCGTACTTAAATAACATATTCAATTCTTGTTTCAGAATCGGATATTTCCCCCATAAATGGAAACATGCAATCATCCCCATAGCAAAGCCAAACAAAACCCCATCAAACCCCGAGAGTTACCGCCCAATCAGTTTATTAACAACCCTTTCCAAAATATTCGAGAAAATCATATTGCAAAGACTGAAAAACCACCTATATTCAACCAATGCTATCCCCAAGGTACAGTTTGTATTTACAGATAGAATCTCAACGCAACACCAGCTATTAAGAATTTCAGAGTACATTTATTCCGCTTTTAAAAAAAACACCACTCCATAGCTCTATTTATTGATATTACACAAGCTTTCGACCGAACTTGGCACCAAGCTCTTTTATATAAACTAATACATCACATATATGGCCACATATACATCACATATATTTATACATCACATATCTGGCCACCAACTTCTATCATAACCTATCTCAAATCCCTGCACTATCACCATTCAAACTAGCGAAAAACCCCAATTACCAAACACGAATCAGAAACAAATATCCATATCACATATTCCTAAAGAAATTTGCAGATTTAGATCCGGACTGAGGACCCGAAAAGGGATTTCCTTCCCCTTGTAATAGTATGTAAGATTATATTTAAGGTTAGCATGTACGTCTGTAAATACATATGTATAGTTATTTTTACTGATCTATGTAAATTCTTCAAAAATTAATAAATAAAAAAAAAAAGGTATACAATCAGTCCGGCAGACAAGCAGGTACGCAGCAGGTAGGCAAGGAGACGGGCAGAAGTTGATGATAGAAGTGGTGGTGGGGGCTAGAGGAAATTTTGGCGATGGGGGCGATGACAGAGCCATTGGTGGTGAAAGAGGAGGCCTGAGAAGAGGGTCTTCTACTGATGGAAGGGTGCGCAATGCGCGTAGTCCAATTTCGCTTACATTCCACATTCTGCATAAATTCATTAAGAATGTTATTGAGAACGTACTCGTTTCATGTTGTTGTTGTTGTTGTTGTTGTTGTTTTTGCTTTAAACACTTTAAAGTGAGATCATAAATGAGGCACTTAAATATGGCTTCGTTGTGTCCGAGGCCATTACACACTAATACTTCTCGAACGGGGACCAGGCGGGTTTACTGGCCAGGAACGATTTCTGCCTCCTGTGTGAATTCTTTGATCTCGGTGAATAAGCTGAATGTAAAAAAATAAACAAAAACTTAAGTTTACAGCGGAGCAAAATCCACTTTCAACTGAATTAAATCAGGGATTAATGATATTCAAACGAAGATAATAATCAAACGAAACTATTTGTGTGTAGGTTTTGTTACAATATCATTAATCCCTGATTTACAGCATTTGTTGAAAGTGTTTGTTTTGCTCACCTGTAAAATTAAGTTCTTTTGACTTATAATCTTATTCACTGAGGATGAAGAATTAGCGCTCTGGATTAGAGATGCGGTTAAGATTGTGACGTTCACAATGGTAATACAATACAGCTTTTGGAAATACGGATTGACTTAATGGGAATATTGAAGAATTATACACTAAGCAATTCTGGAAACAAATATTTCCGAGGTTACTTACGGGAAAAATTATGAAGACGTGGAAACCAATGGAAACTAAAATAATGGAAGCGGGGCTTTGCATTTTCAATATATCTTATGTGACTCAACAGCTTTTGAGCAGAGAATTTTGAATGGATCCAGCAAGTTAATGTATTACCGAAGAGTTGGCCATACTCACAAAATTCGGACAAAAACAAGTTACGAGGAGATGCATTGTCATTTTTCAATGATACGACAAACTACTGGTACCATATGCTTGCATTAATACTATGCATCGAGTTAATCTATAAGTAATTGAAAGAGTTATCTCAGAAAATTCAGAAGTGATATATTCCATTTCATGTAATTTTATTAGTGGCATGGAGTTAAGTGTGGTGTTATGATGTGCAACGAAATGTAGTTCACTAAAGTATTTTTAAATGAGTGTATTAAGAAGTAGTACTACATGAGTCTTATGCGCTGTAGAGATAAATTATTTCACAAGAAAGTATTCATATGAGAAAAAGATACAACATAATGAAAGTATTGAATTAAATTGTGCAATGAATGTCTCAGAGAATTTTACTTAGAAAGGAAGCACAATTCTTTCAGAACTCACAAAATTTCAAATGTAGTAGGAGTTTTGAAAGGAAAACATACTTTATTGCAATAGATGACAAGAGAAAATAATTGCGGTTTTCTTAATAGCAAAATCAAACTTGTCGAAGCACTTGTCTTCTGCCTCTGGAACCATGAAATTTTTCCTCCATATTTGCCGTTTGAAGAAGCAGTTTATTCAATTAATAGGTTATAGTGCCTTACGGCCAAGCGGTTCGAAGATATTTTGGGAAAAATATTAGGAAAAAGTAATGCTCGCTTACATCTTATAGTGCAATTAATTAATATGTTTTCAACATGCCAGTACTTAAATTGATGTAAAACTGATTGCAATGTTAGATAGTTCATTACCTTTATTTCGTTTTTTCATGGGCTCATGAGCATTTCTCATGTGCTGCTCCTATGACATAGCTTTGTACTTATTAATTCATAGATGTTTTACATTACAAGCGTTTCATTCTCCCCCCTCACTCGCAATAAATTTTATTTTTGCCGTTCGCAACGGAGCCAACTTGAACGCGTCCGTCATAAGCCATGCCACGCCACCAGCAGTCATCCAACGAGTTCCCCAGTGTGCCTCCAGAATGCGCCGCGCGCGCCTCCAGAGACACAGAGCGATGCCTAGCAGCGGATAATCGCATTATCACAACGCGATCGTGTTACGATCCCATCTCCTCGCCTGTCGCTCAACCACGCTTCATTGCAGCTCCGAGGGCGGTGATTTTTGACGAACCGGCGGAGCGGACCCACTCCAGAGTCACTCAACCTAATCGTGACAATACTGGGATACAAAATTGTTCCGAAATTTAAAATCCAATCACAATAAAAACAGGAAATGCTTCAGTACGTTTTTTGAGAAACGGCCGAAAACTGTTTAGGAAATTAGATTATTATTGATTAACGATTTACAGCCTCGTTAACTTTGTTCAAGCCATTGTTATTCAGATAACAATAGGCATAATTAGTACAGCTCCATTTGTAATTACGTTGATGGTATGGAACGGGCCTCACAGCTGGACGCAACGTTCCGCTTACGAACTTCCTGCCTCTCTCACAGCCCCCATCCCCATGCAGCTATTAAATCAAACAACTCCAGCCTTAACCCTCTCTGCTTTTTTGGTAACTGCGTTCGTCAGTCGTTTACTTTTTGATTTCTTCCATTTTTAGTGTTTGCTTCCAACATGGTCTTTGTTGGAAAATTAACATACTTGGAAAACATAACTTACAATCTTACGCTCACGCTCGAACTCACGCGCTCGCACTCGCACTCGCACTCGCACTCGCACTCGCACTCGCACTCGCACTCGCACTCGCACTCGCACTCGCACTCGCACTCGCACTCGCACTCGCACTCGCACTCGCACTCGCACTCGCACTCACACACACACAAATTGGTGATAATTATCACGATCTAATCGCACGCAGGTTTAAAATTAAATCGTTTTTAATGACATTTATAGAGATCCGCATTTTAGATGCTTCATAATGATTACATACTGGGATTGAATTAGAGATGAGAGGGCAGGGGAGTTGGCAGGTGGGTAGGTGAGGAGGGGAAGGGAAAATTGGCCTCTGATAGGCTTTTACGAAAAGTATCCACATCAAGCAAAAGTTCAACGCCACACTACACAATGTCGAATATTAATTATATAAGTTAACGAAAAACAATCGTAAAACACAATGTTCAACTGCATTAACAGATTCATAAAAGTTTCTTTTTAGATGGCCGAGATCCAGAAAAATGTTTCTCTTCAATTTCTTCCGTATTAGACAATATATTTATAATAAATAATGCAAATTGGGATTATCCAGCACGTAGGATCATTGTCAAAGTTGTTGTTTCTCGCACGGCAATTGTTCACATTAACAACTTACAATTAAGATTATACACGCCAGAAACAATGCCACTTGAATAACTTCCTCTTTGATGTTCATGTCTGGTCACGAGAACTCTTCTTTGGCAAGAAATGGATGAAGATCTCTTCCAAACTAGAATAACATGCTCCGGTGACATGCAAGAGCAATAATGACTACACTGAACTTGTTTCACTAATGTTTACCAAAACATACTGAAGTTCAATACTATTACATCAGACTGAGTAAATGCTAATTCCAAATATTTATTGAAATTATTAACTCTTATCAGATACTACAATGTTAGACACAAATGATTTTAATGAGGCCTACGGACATTTATTAAAAGCGCTAAAATTTTTATACTGATTGCTATAAGCCAACCAATAAATTAAAATCAATAAAACCAACGAAAGTCGTCATTTATAAAACAAACTCATTCAGTGTCCAGATATTGATTTATAAATTATAAAATGAAATAAAAAATACTCTGTGGTAGATAAAATTGTTATTCAATTTTTAATTTCTTTTTTTCAACATTTAATGTTGAAAGATAAAAAAATTGTATGAAATCATAGTGACACGAGTATCGCTTCATTATGATATTCACACAAAACGTGTTTCTTTAAGAGTGCACGCAGGCGAAAAGGAAATATCTTTCACGCCACGAGGAATTCACCAGTAAAATCGTGCAATGTGTCGAGAGATTATTTCTCAAATTAAAATACACTTTCGTGATCGTAATGATCGATCGATATGATATGCCGCCTATGCGCCCACGGACAGTGCAACTGATACCGAAAAATTTGAATTTTTTACCAACTTGACGAACCTCCTGGACCAAATTGGAAACAGGAAGGAAATATATATAATAGGCGACTTTAATAGAAAAGTAGGAAGACAATATGGAAGAAATGCTGTAGGGAAATTTGGAGAAGATGTAAAGAACGGGAATGGGGAAAGACTGATAGATGTGTGCGAGCAATATGAATTGAAGATATGGAATGTTTTTTTTTTCAGCACAAAAATATCCATAAATATACCTGGTCTCAACCATTAAGGAAATTATACTCTATAATTGATTACATTATTGGTAAACAGAGTAATAAGACCAGAGTGGAGGAATGCAGAGTTTATAGAGGTGCAGAGTGCGGATCTGACCACTTCCTTTTGCGAGCCAAATGTCTTTTCCCCTTCCAAAATGGAAAAGTAAAAAATCAAATAAAAGAAGAAGACTCTAGAAGAAAAGGCGAAGATATTAAGTACAAACTGAGTTTACTAGAAGACCCATCAATCCTGTTCTTGTATAAACTAAGGCTCAGTGGGAAGTTTCAAATTGTGGATGACTCCTCTCCAAAAGCAATGTATAACAAAGTGCATACATGAAGCGGCATACGAAAGTTTGGGGAAAATTGAAAGGAAGCAGCAGAGAACCGGGACGTATTGGTGGAGTGACAAATTTGCTGAAAGGGTACGGGAGAAGAAAACGCCTATCAAAAGTGGCTGACGACCCATGATCTAGAAGACAGAAAAACTTACACACGAATATGTAGAGAAGTTAAAAAGGAGATTATAAAAGCCAAACATGATATGTGGGACATCAAGTGTCAAGAAATCAGCAAAACCATTGGAAGCTCAAGATTACGGGAGGCAAGGAATGTGTTGAAACAACTGAGAACAAATGAAGTGAAATATGGATATTTGCAGCTTATAGGCCTAGACAACTGGGCAAAGTATTACAAAGAACTTCTGCACTAACACCGTGCAGAATACCGCACTCTATATCAGCTGAAGGATACATCTGACAATCCGGTAGAAGATATATCAGCAACTGAAGTTGAGAAAGTGGTGAAAAGTTTCAAAAGCGGTAAAGCTCCTGGACCCGGTGGGATAAATATAGAACTAATAAAATCAGCTCCATCGGTGTTGTTTGAAGAGCTTTCAGAATTATTTTATGCATGTCTCAGGGGCCGTGTGATACCTGAAGTCTTTAAAGTGGGTTACATCTCCAATATATTTAAAAAAGGAGATAAAGAGGACTGCTCCAATTGCCGTGGTATAACTGTCCTGAGTTTCCTTGGTAAAATGTATGGTAAAATTATTAAAAACAGATTGGAAAATGAAATAAATGAAACGGAAGAACAGAGTGGTTTTCGTGCTGGTAGATCCTGCACAGATAATATAATTACCATCCGACAAGTTACAGATAAGCGGCTGGCGCATAACCTTGAGACACATCTAGTCTATATTGACTTGGAAAAGGCGTACGACAGTGTCCCCCTTTCAAAATTGTGGATGGCCATGGAAAACCACCATATAAATAGCATATATATTAAGGCCATTAGAGAGTTAAATACGGACAATATCACTTATGTCAAATTAGGAAATAGCATATCAAAAGAAATCAAAATAAATAAAGGGCTAAAACAGGGGTGTTGTATTGCACCAACTCTCTTCAAAATATATCTAGGAGAAGCTCTAAAAAACTGGAATATAAAATGTGAAAGGATGGGAATAAAATTAAATGACGATATGTTATATTCACTAAATTTTGCAGATGACCAAGTGATATTCGCAGAGGATGAATACGATGCACATTATATGTTAAGGAAATTAAATGAGGAATATGCAAAATGGGGTTTGAAAATCAATTTCAAGAAGACAGAGTACATGGTGGTAGGAGGGACAGGAAAAGATTTAGTAATGGAGGATGGCTCGGTTGTTAAGTGTTGTCAGACGTATAAGTATTTAGGAACAATTTTAACAGACCAAGGCCGCAGTGAAGAGGATATTAAACATCGCATTCGGCAAGGAAAATCTGCTATTCGGCAATTGCATTCAATAATGTGGAATAAAAATATTTATAATAAAGTGAAAACTAGAATTTATAAAGTAATTGAGGAAAGTATGTCACTGTATGGTGCTGAGTTGTGGGAGATCTCAAAAAGTAACGAGAAAAAGTTAAAGGCTATGGAAATGGAGTTTTGGAGACGCAGCTGTAGTGTAACGTTAATGGAAAGAATCAGGAATGAAAATATAAAGCAGCAAATGGGTGTCATGTCGGATATAATGGATACAATAGAAGGGAGAACGTTAAAATGTCATGGTCACCTTAGAAGAATGCCGGAGGAAAGATGGCCATTAAAAACTTGGAGGTGGCAGGTGCCAATGCACAGAAAGAGAGGTAGACCAATACTCACGTGGTATGATGGTGTGCGACAGACAATGAGAGATCGTCACATCAAAGATGATGATTGGCAAGATAGAAGAAGATGGAAGCTTGGGTGCGAGAGACGCCGCATGGTGTAGTTCCACTCGCAGAAGAAGAAGAAGAAGAAGAAAATACACTTTCCGATCGCCGATAAAACGTCGAAACTGAAAATACATATTGCGCTGTGAACATTATTTTGCTTTAGAATATGCTGCACTGTAACCCCCCAAAATACCGCTCCATTTCTTTATAAAATACTTGTCAAATAGCATATAGCTCCACGTTACGGGTGGCTATAACAATTCTGGAACAATTTTGAAATCACAATCCAAATTTGATTTTTACATAGAATTAAGCTTTTTTTTACAAATATATGCCTACTTTGCGCTGGAGGCTATACTTAAGTATTAATAAACTACCTGAAGTACCCGGCGTTGCTCGGGCATTTATTACAGTAAATTATTATACAGGAAGAGGAATTCAATCTTTTCATGCCCTGCGGCGGGACCTACCTCTTTCTCTTCCATTGTATCCCTTCTCCGCCCTACTCCCTGCCATGCTCTGCCCGGCCACGCCACGATAGCTGTTTTCTGTTGACCCCCATTTGGAAATTTCCAGATTACCTCGCTCACTTTTCCACAAATAATGACATTTTTCTTACTTGAAGTTCCAGCTTCTAAACATTCAGTTTATAACTAAAAGCAATAAACAAATCTAAACTACAAAATAAAATACTTGTACTCACATATAAAATTTTTGTGGAGTTTTATATTATATTCCAACACTATCTAAACTGTCACGTTGTAAAACTTATCCTATTTTTATATTTTTTCTTCTATTGTATTCATAAAGGTTTTGAAATTGATCTGTCAACTCGTGACCTTGAAGGCACTTACTGTTTTAAGTTGAGTATAACATGCGGAAGTTCATGCACGGGTACGGTAGTAGGTAGATCCGGAGTAAAAGTTAGAGATGTCGTAACGTAATTGATGATTCATGATCATAAAAAGAAATGAAAATACTTCTATCTATTCTGAAACATAATTACCAGTTTTTATAACTCTAAAGATGACAAAATTATGTATGTTTAATGTCGTGTGATAGTAACATGGAGTATAAAACTTATTTGTTGAGGTAAACCAATTCATCATACGACTGATACAATAGAAAACTAATGATCCACCAACATTACATTATGTGTAAATAATAAATTGACAATGCACTGAGCCACATAACAAAACAATATTAGCATAATTATTTTATTTCAAGTGATAGAGATTATGGATCCTGAAATATGAATAATAGAAACCAAAGACTCCAAGATATTATTTGCTTAGACAAAAATATTTTTAGACCAATTAATTTTTGTTTATTTTTTAGAAATATATGAATGAACTCATTCAATGCAGGGAGCAATTGATGTGCAAAACAACTTTAGCGATTAGTCTTAATATGTAAATGATCATTCCTAAATTACATACCGCTGCACAGAAATTCATCCCATATTGAAGAAAAACTTTTACTTGGTTTACAAAATCATAAATTATTTTCCATTTTTC